>JASANC010004372.1:0-34992 GCA_030248135.1 Theristus sp. LFF4_11
AAAATACCAAGGAAAATAAGTAACACTGTTTTCAGAATAGGTTTTTCGTCTCTACAGCGCATGAAAAGTAGTCCGATGAAAATTTTTTCGCGGCTCAGAACACAACTTTGGGTGTTCGTTTCGTGTGCACCAGAGCAGCTTTGTAGCTTATAGTATGCTCGCTGCACGCAGCGAGCAATTTTGGAAAAAGCGCGCTGGGGTATAACGGCTCATATAATGCGTGATGCGCTGTCCGCTCGCTGGCGCTCGCTCGCGCATCCGCATGATATATGATAACTTGACATTCTTTATTGTAATTTCAAAGATTTTGCAGCAAAATTTAGCGTTTTTCCTTCAAAATTTAAGCGAAAAAATCTCATGGGTGGGGTGGGGGGTGTGCACCCCCCCCCAGAAAATTTTCTACAATAGTGCACCCCCCCATGGCCCACGCCTGGGGGGGGGTGTCACTGTACCATGACTGAAACCCCCCCACAGAAAAGGATTCGGCACCCCCCCCCCCCCACGTGACGACACCCCCCCCCTCGAAAATGTGCTTACGCCTTCGGTACGGGGTCCGTGGGGGGGGGGGGGGTGCCCGGTTTTAGGGGGGGGGTGGCACGGTGCCCCCCACCCCCCCCCACCCGACGGTCTCTGGTGCTCTGGGGGGTGTACCCCCCCACCCCCCCCCCTCGCCCACGGTACTGCCCTCGGCTCTGGAACAACTATGGGGGGGGGGGCGATATTTTTTTTTAATATTTGAAGCACGCCCCCCACCGATTCCGGAAACCCGAAGGTACCAAACTCCGGTGGGATTGGGGAACGGACGGCTCACCATCCCGTGGAACCAATACCCTCGCCACGTGAGGGGGACAGCCTCTAAGCCCCGCTCTGTCCTGGGGGCACCAGTGATCTTAGCCCGATTTCGGTTTCGGTGGCCTGCGGTCGCTATATCCCCGCAGGGCAGCGAATCCGAAAGCTTTAGTTGAAAACGAGTGTAGTTATTAGAGTAGAGAGCTACACTGGCGGCAGTTTGTCATCCTCCGTGGGGGATCGAACCCGTCACCTTCTGAGTTGAAGGCGAACGTGCTAACCACCGGGCCACGGAGGCGACGATTTAGATAGATAGATATAGATAGCTGGAGCAAATTTTCCAGGGCAGATAGATAGATAGCTGGAAAATTTTGGGGGGGGGGGCGCGGGGGGGCCATGTGTAGGGTTTTTAAACAAAATTCAAATTTAAAAAAAAGTGATTTGAAAAAAAACAAAAATGCGGCTGGCCTACATAGGGAAAGAAATATTTTGTACTAAACAGCAAAAAGAAAACCAGAGCGTGAATTATAATCAATCACGCTTTAGAAACAGAAGTAGACGTTTTAAAAAGGTGTGGCAGCCAAATTCATGTTTTTCTTTCGTTTACTTTTTCAATCAAAGAAAGAAAATGCAATTCCTTGTTGCAACTTCGTGAATAAATGAACGTAGTGAAGAAACTGAAGCGGCGCCATTCGTGTGCTTTCGGCCGTTGTTCGCGATCCCAATTGCGAAAGGCCGCTCTGATTGGTTGACCCAGAAAAACAAACAAGTCACGGTGATTGCATTGCTTGCACGTTGCACAAGACCATGATGACCATAAACAGAAGTTTTAATGGTTGGTTGGTTGCTTGCGCCCTGATTGGTTGGCACAGAAAAACAAATGAAAAACGAATCGGGCCCTGATTGGTGGTTGCACCAGAGGCTACAGCGACGAAAAAATTCTGGATGCACATTCGATCGGTTGTTCAAAACTTTGTGCACTATCATTTAAAAATTTGTGGCAGCCAAACTCACTCATGGTACAATCCAAACAGACAGCAATCGCAGACGGAAATCTCGTCTCTGAAGACGGAGGATCTCTGAACTGAACAAACGGAACGGCACAAGAGACAAGAAAATATCACTGAAAAGTGATTTTAGCCGTTTATCATAAATCATTCAATCAAGTTTATTTGTATGACTCACGTCAAACAGGACAACACATTGTCAATTTTTTGCTTGCACTATGGCAGAGGGAACAGACAGACAGACAGACACAGAGCTCACAACTTTTGAACAATAAAAAATTGGTGAATTGAAGGAGAGACTGATAATGCAACGCTGAATGGAATCAGTTCATTGTTCTGGTTTGTTTTCTGGTCCATTTTCCGCATCGACAAGGTTTACAAATGGGTTCCCGACACTTCCCCACAGATGAGTAGATGCTGTGCGTGTGCAGCCGCTGCACCCGTACCAGTGGAATGGATTTTTGATGAAGATGCATGTGCATTTCTTTCATAATGTAGCACTCCGCAAAAATGCCGATTTAAAAAAAATTCGAAAAATTTTCCTCTAAAACCTCAATTTTGGCACAATTTTTCGAAAGTTCAACAAAAATTTTCTTTGATATTACATTACCTCGTAAAACCTTTAGCAGTCGATTTTGGACCGTTTTACCGACTGATTTCAGGCTTCAACAACATCTGCGATGAAGTTTTTGAGCGTCCCAAAGGTTGGCTTACCATTTCCGATGCAGATAAGGTGACGATTCGCCTCGCAATCTAAATTTGAGCGTCCGAGCTGCTCCGTTTGCAACAGTACCGAAGGCGAAAGCAAATTTTCGAGGGGGGGTGTCGTCACGTGGGGGGGGGGGGTAGAGATGTCAAGAAAAAAATTCCTATTTTTTTTCTTAAAAAAAAATTTTTTTTAATTTTTTTTTAAATCAAAGTTGTTCAGAATTTTTCAGGGAGCCACCAACTTACCATATGACCCCCACTCATATGGGAGGAGGGTGAAAATTTCAGACTTGGTTTCGGCGACCCCATTTTCCCACCGACGACATCACGTCTCGTGTTTTGCCTCTCAATTCACCTCAAATAACACGGAAACAAGTTCAATAACAAACCGGTGTGATCATGCTGACGACACGAGGCGAAACAGCAACGAGCAACCAACGAAGTTACGCTTGCAGTGGCAGACAGTGCAATTTCGACCTTTCGAGATCCTGAAAAACGATGCATAAATGTGAGTTCTCTGCTTCTATCTCACCTTAGCGGTATCGCAATTTGTTGAACTAGCCTTTGCGACGCTCAAGTACTTCAATGCGCGAGTCGATCATCGCTCACCAAGGCTGAAAACAGTCGATAAATCGATCCAGAATACCACCTGCAGCGTTGAAGACTAAGTGACAAGGTAAAGTCAAAGAAAATTTTTGTTGAACTTTGCTTTGCCTACATTACTAAACCAAAGCCTAGTTTACAGTCTGTTTTGTTGTTTAGTTCGGTTTCAATGAAGTCGTTGTAGATTCCTAATCCTAAGCCCAATCCTAATCCTAATGAAGTCGTTGTAGGTTCCTAATCCTAAACCTAATCCTAATCCTAAGTGAAGCCTTTTTAACAAAGTGAAAGTGCCTTGATTGACAGCTTTGTTGAAGGGGTGAAACATTGGGATCAGGGATCAGCTCCAGCTCCGGTTTAGCTTTGTAGTTTTACGTTTTTACTTAAAAAAAATAAAAAAAAATTTTGACCGTTACATCTCTCTAGGGGGGGGGGGTGCCGAAAATTTTTCAGTGGGGGGGTGTCAGTCATGGTACAGTGACACCCCCCAGGCGTGGGCCATGGGGGTGCACTATTGCAGAAAATTTTCTGGGGGGTGCGCGGGGGGTGACACCCCCCCCCCACCCATGAGATTTTTTCGCTTAAATTTTGAAGGAAAAACGCTAAATTTTGATGCAAAATCTTTGAAATTACAATGAAGAATGTCAAGTTATCATATATTTAGCTTATATTATAGACTTTAAAGACAAAAAATCATGATTTTTGAGCAAAAATTCATGATTTTTGGGTGGTCCGAGAAAATTTTTTGGGGGTGTCACAGTTACTTAGGTCCATCTAGGCCCTAGGGGGGAGTGGGGGGGGGGTGTCTGGCAAATTTCGAGGGGGGGGTGTGGATGGTCCAGTGTCAGGTTTTGGGGGGTGGGTGTCGCGTGACCCCCCCCTAGTCCCCACCCCCCACGCGGAGGTCTCGGGTGCTCTGGGGGGTGTACCTAGAGATGTCAAGAAAAAAAAATTCTATTTTTTTTCTTAAAAAAAAAATTTTTAATTTTTTTTTTAAATGAAAGTTGTTCAGAATTTTTCAGGGAGTCCGAATATCACCATCTGAGGAGCCACCGACTTACCATATGACCCCCACTCATATGGGAGGAGGGTGAAAATTTCAGACTTGGTTTCGGCGACCCCATTTTCCCACCGACGACATCACGTCTCGTGTTTTGCCTCTCAATTCACCTCAAATAACACGGAAACAAGTTCAACAACAAACCGGTGTGATCATGCTGACGACACGAGGCGAAACAGCAACGAGCAACCAACGAAGTTACGCTTGCAGTGGCAGACAGTGCAATTTCGACCTTTCGAGATCCTGAAAAACGATGCGTAAACGTCGCGTCCATGGCGTAGCGGTAGAACTTCGGCCTACAGTTCTGTAGGTACCCGGTTCGAACCTCGCTGTGGACAAGACATACTCGTGGAAAATTAGAGTGACCAACAAACATCTGATGGTCTATTCCCTCCTGAGTAGGGTTGTTAAAAAAAACAAAAATCGTCATTTTTGTTTTTTTTTTATTAAAAAAAAAATTTCAAAAATCAAAGTTGTGCTAAATCAATCAGGGAGTTCGAAGAACCACATATGATATGCAAGCGCCTCCGGAATGACTCCCGTATGGCGGAACTTTGGAGATTATGTTTTGGTGACCTCAATTACCCCTTTTCCAAACCGTTACCATGCCTCTTCTAGTGTTTTGACCCCCAAAACGTCACTTATTGTACCCAGCCCAAGTGAAAATACACATACCGGCTTGAAATTCGATCAAATCTGATGATGTGTCGCGACGGCAGGACACGAAATGGCAACCAGACAACGTAACGATTTCAAACGGAGCAGCTTGGACGCTCAAATTTAGATTGCGAGGCGAATCGTCAGCTTATCTGCATCGGAAATGGTAAGCCAACCTTTGGGACGCTCAAAAACTTCATCGCAGATGTTGTATAAGCCTGAAATCAGTCGGTAAAACGGTCCAAAATCGACTGCTAAAGGTTTTACGAGGTAATATCAAAGAAAATTTTTGTTGAACTTTCGAAAAATTGTGCCAAAATTGAGGTTTTCAGAGCACATTAGAGAAAAATTTTTCGAATTAAAAAAAAAAATCGGCATTTTTGTTTTTTTAATCACTTTTTTTTTAAAAATTTTTTTTGATTTTTGTTTAACAACCCTACTCCTGAGCCGAGGGTAAAATTGGGCTCGGGGCAGTAATTGCCCGTCTCCGCCGGAGTTTGGTACCTTCTTAGCGGCATCGGAATTTGTTGAACTAGCCTTTGCGACGCTCAAGTACTTCAATGCGCGAGTCGATCATCACTCACCAAGGGTAAAAACAGTCGATAAATCAATCCAGAATACCACCTGCAGCGTTGAAGACTAAGTGACAAGGTAAAGTCAAAGAAAATTTTTGTTGAACTTTCGAAAAATTATGCCAAAAACGGCATTTTCAAGGCACATTAAAGAAAAAATTTCAAAAATTTTTAATAAAAAAATAAAAAAAATGCTCATTTTTTACTTTAAAAAAAAATTAAAAAAAATTTTTTTGCCCCTTACATCTCTAGGTGTACCCCCCCACCCCCCTCGTCTTCGGTACTGCCCCCCACCCGACGGTCTCTGCTGGTAGGGTTGTTAAAAAAAACAAAAATCGTCATTTTTGTTTTTTTTTAAAGAAATTTTTTTTTAATTTCAAAAATCAAAGTTGTGCTAAATCAATCAGGGAGTCCGAAGAACCACATATGATATGCAAGCGCCTCCCGAATGACTCTCGTATGGTGGAACTTTGCAGATTTTGTTTTGGTGACCTCAATTACCCCTTTTCCAAACCATAGTTGTTCCAGAGCCGAGGGGTTGGGGGGGCCGATATAGATAGCTGGAGCAAAATTTTTAGATAGATAGATAGCTGGAAAATTTTGGGGGGGGGGCCGCGGGGGGGGCCATGTTCGTTGGTACCCGGTTCGAACCTCGCTGTGGACAAGACATACTCGTGGAAAATTAGAGTGACCAACAAACATCTGATGGTCTATTCCCTCCTGAGTAGGGTTGTTAAAAAAAACAAAAATCGTCATTTTTGTTTTTTTTTAAATTTAAAAAAAAATTTCAAAAATCAAAGTTGTGCTAAATCAATCAGGGAGTTCGAAGAACCACATATGATATGCAAGCGCCTCCGGAATGACTCCCGTATGGCGGAACTTTGGAGATTATGTTTTGGTGATCTCAATTACCCCTTTTCCAAACCGTTACCATGCCTCTTCTAGTGTTTTGACCCCCAAAACGTCACTTATTGTACCCAGCCCAAGTGAAAATACACATACCGGCTTGAAATTCGATCAAATCTGATGATGTGTCGCGACGGCAGGACACGAAATGGCAACCAGACAACGTAACGATTTCAAACGGAGCAGCTTGGACGCTCAAATTTAGATTGCGAGGCGAATCGTCAGCTTATCTGCATCGGAAATGGTAAGCCAACCTTTGGGACGCTCAAAAACTTCATCGCAGATGTTGTATAAGCCTGAAATCAGTCGGTAAAACGGTCCAAAATCGACTGCTAAAGGTTTTACGAGGTAATATCAAAGAAAATTTTTGTTGAACTTTCGAAAAATTGTGCCAAAATTGAGGTTTTCAGAGCACATTAGAGAAAAATTTTTCGAATCAAAAAAAAATCGGCATTTTTGTTTTTTTTAATCACTTTAAAAAAAATTGATTTTTGTTTAACAACCCTACTCCTGAGCCGAGGGTAAAATTGGGCTCGGGGCAGTAATTGCCCGTCTCCGCCGGAGTTTGGTACCTTCTTAGCGGCATCGGAATTTGTTGAACTAGCCTTTGCGACGCTCAAGTACTTCAATGCGCGAGTCGATCATCACTCACCAAGGGTAAAAACAGTCGATAAATCAATCCAGAATACCACCTGCAGCGTTGAAGACTAAGTGACAAGGTAAAGTCAAAGAAAATTTTTGTTGAACTTTCGAAAAATTATGCCAAAAACGGCATTTTCAGGGCACATTAAAGAAAAAATTTCAAAAATTTTTAATAAAAAAATAAAAAAATGCTCATTTTTTTACTTTAAAAAAATTAAAAAAAATTTTTTTTTTACCCTTACATCTCTGTACCCCCCCACCCCCCCTCGTCTTCGGTACTGCCCCCCACCCGACGGTCTCTGCTGGTAGGGTTGTTAAAAAAACAAAAATCGTCATTTTTGTTTTTTTTAAAGATTTTTTTTTTTAATTTCAAAAATCAAAGTTGTGCTAAATCAATCAGGGAGTCCGAAGAACCACATATGATATGCAAGCGCCTCCCGAATGACTCTCGTATGGCGGAACTTTGCAGATTTTGTTTTGGTGACCTCAATTACCCCTTTTCCAAACCATAGTTGTTCCAGAGCCGAGGGGTTGGGGGGGGGGCCGATATAGATAGCTGGAGCAAAATTTTTAGATAGATAGATAGCTGGAAAATTTTGGGGGGGGCCGCGGGGGGGGCATGTGACTTTGGGGGGGGGGGCGGTCAAAATTTTGAAATTACAGTCTATCACGCTAATATATGCAACTCGCTGATTGGTCGGCTCCTCACGCTCCGCACCCTGGGAACGGGATTCAGAAAATATCATGTTTTTTTGTTGTTCAGCGGTTTGTTTTCATTTTTTTCATGCCGAAAAAATTCTAAATCAAAAACTACAAAATTCCAAACGTTTGAATTGGTAAAAAATTAGTAAACTGAAGTTTTTTTGGTTGATTGACGGCGACGACGTCGTCGAGAATTTTTGCTTTCAAACGTACCGCTGGCCGCTGCTGCGTGTTCAAAACAAATTTAAAACAAACAAACAAAATAACAAAGCTTGCTTCCAACGATTTCGACGGTTTTCATCCCGCTTTTAACAATTGATTCATTGGGTGCGCCATGTCCATTCATTGTTGTTCAAAGATTGTTCACATTGTCAATAAATACTGTCACCTGCTGCGTTCTTCTTCTCTGTGCTTCGGTCGGACACACAGTAGCGGCCAGCGGCGGCACGCTCTTTTCATGCCTAAAGGCAAAAACTAAACCAAAAACCATAGACGACGTCGTCGCAGTCAATCAACCAAAAAAGACATTTTTTGACATTGTGACCAATGCAAATTTTTGGAATTTGGTAGTTTTTTATTTAGAACTAGCCAATTGACCCGTGCCTACGGCACGGATAGCTGGAAATACAATTATTATTTTTGAGTGGATTTTGCCCGATTTTGGCTTTTTGAACCGTGCTAAAAAGTGCATTGCATTTTGATTTTAAGCTGCTTTAGTCGTTCCCGTTCAAACTATCAAAAACAATATTCTGATCGCGAACACTATCTTTACTGCATTCTGTTTTAAAATTACAAAACAATCTTTTTTAATAATCACTAATGGTCAATTGCTGTTCCCGCTAAAAACAATTTTAAAGCTAATTGAATTGAACCGACAAAAAGCAACGCTTTATAAAAATCGTTTTTGAATGTAATTTGTAATTGCAATTTTGAACTTTTGTTTTTGAAATTGACACGTTTCTAATTAAACCCGCGTGTTGAAAACAAGTTTGAAGTGCGAAGTTTATAACTTTGCTGTAATGTTTTTACCCGTTCACCCTGCTCTAAGCTAATCCTTATCAGGCACTTCATTAACAACCCCCCCCCGTGTATTTGATTTCGCAATTAATTTTTTAGTTGACTTGTTTAGATCAAACTTTTCTCTGTTTTTGAAAAAGTTTTCAAGCAAAAACTTTTCAACCAAAAGATAGTGAAAAATAATGTTTTGAAATGAAAGTGCAATATGCACTTGCAATGTCGATGTCGTTTTGCAACCCGATTTTTGAAAACAATAATTGCAACCATTCTTCACAGTTGGTTTTCTCTCGTTTTACGCTTTCGGTCATCAACTTGTGAACAGCAACAATTGCCATCAATTGTCAATCGCATGTTAAGGCGCTGTCGCGAATGACCAAAGAGTATCATGATGACTTCGTAGTGAACAGTGACGTTTTTGAGAAAATAATTGGCATTGATAATAGGTTAAAAATTGAGATGCCGTTTTTTAAATAGCAAAAATGAGCGGCAATTCAAAAAGCAAAAAAGTGCCACACACAGACACCACTATTATCTTAGTATTATGGTGTTTTTTCGGCATGAAAACAATAAAAACAAACCGCTGAACAACAAAAAACATGATTTTTTCTGAATCCCGTTCCCAGGGTGCGGAGCGTGAGGAGCCGACCAATCAGCGACTTGCATTTATTAGCGTGATAGACTGTTGATAGATAGATAGCTAAAACAAAAAGCTATAAAAACAGCAAAATAATGCTTAAAATATGCTAAAAATCAAGTATAAACGCGTATTTTGCTCAAAATTAGCAAAATTTTAACGAATTTCGAGCAAAAACAGTCAATTTTGGTCAAAAATTGACTCATTTTATATCTTCGAAGGCAAAAATTTTCAGATAGATAGCTGGCTGAGAATTTTTTTTAGATAGATAATAGCTGAGCCGAAAAAACTTCTCTGATAGAGATAGATTCGAAAATTTTTGGGGGGGGGGCCGGCCTAGGGTTGTTAAAAAAAACAAAAATCGTCATTTTTGTTTTTTTTTTATTTTTTTTTAAATTTCAAAAATCAAAGTTGTGCTAAATCAATCAGGGAGTCCGAAGAACCACATATGATATGCAAGCGCCTCCCGAATGACTCCCATATGACGGAACTTTGCAGATTTTGTTTTGGTGACCTCAATTACCCCTTTTCCAAACCGTCACCATGCCTCTTCTTGTGTTTTGACCTCCAAAACGTCACTAATTGTCCCCAGCTAAACTAATGCTAAAGTGAAGACAAACATACCGCCTTGAAATTCGATCAATTCTTCTGATGGTGTTGCGACGACACGACACGAAGCAGCAAGCAACCAGACAACGTAGCGCTTGCAAACGGAGCAGCGAGCTTTGGGACGCTCAAAAACTTCATCGCAGATGTTGTCGTAGCCTAAAATCAGTCGGTAAAACGGCTGTAGGTCGATCCGGTACCGGTCGATCCGGTACGGTCGATCCGGTACCGGTCGATCCGGTACCTGGCAATTTTCTAGGGCTGTAGGTCGATCCGGTACCGGTCGATCCGGTACGGTCGATCCGGTACCGGTCGATCCGGTACCTGGCAATTTTCTAGGGCGGTCGATCCGGTACCGGTCGATCCGGTACTCGGTCGATCCGGTACCAATTGAAATTTTCAGCTGTTTTACGGGTTTTTAGCGTTCAATTCGTTGTGTTTTCGATTTTTCTTTGGTTTCGGTGATTGCGAAACATTTATGCAGCACGGAAAGACATGAAACCGAACACGATTGTTGATGATACGATGAGACGACGACGACTTGCGACACTTTGTTGGTTTTGGTAATCGTAATCTGATTCTGAAAAAAGCAAAACAAGTGTACCATATGTTTTTTTATTTTCTGAACTATTTTCCAGAAGAATAAAGCTCCAAGACGGTGAAAATTTGCAAAATTACCAGCTCAGCAAGAAAAGGAGAACAAAATAAAAATATGAAGACTGATTCGGTTCTCTTTTGGAGTTGAGGAAAAATGTCTGTTGTTTTTATTTTCATATTTCCCGCGAAAAAACCTGCGGTAAAATGTTTCAGACATCAGATAAAATGAGAGAAACGAAGAAAAATGGAAAACAAATCAGAAACAAATTGAATTGAATGCTAAAACAGCTGAAAATTTCAATTGGTACCGGATCGACCGGTACCGGATCGACCGCCCTAGAAAATTGCCAGGTACCGGATCGACCGTACCGGATCGACCGTACCGGATCGACCGGTACCGGATCGACCGCATGCCCGGTAAAACGGCCCAAAATCGACTGCTAAAGGTTTTACGAGGTATAATCAAAGAAAATTTTTGTTGAACTTTCGAAAAATTTTGCCAAAATTGAGGTTTTCAGAGCATATTAGAGGAAAATTTTTCGAATTTTTTTTTTTAAATCGGCATTTTTGTTTTTTTTAATCATTTTTTTTTTTTAAATTTCATTTTTGTTGAACAACCCTAGGCTGGCCTAGGGTTAGGGGCTTTGAAAAAAATTTTTTTTTAATTTTTTTTTGTTTTTTTTTTAAATTTGGATTTTTTTTTCAAACTTAAAAAAAATTTAAAAAATTTTTCTTCTACTTTGCTCTGAAAATTCGATTTATGGCATAATTTTTTGAAAGTTCAAACCAAATTTTCTTCCCAACTTCTTTGTGTGCTTAGGTACATGTCATTATTTGGTCATTTTGACCGACGTACTCCATGTTTTTCGATTTGGATGACTTCTAGAGTCAATTTTTAGCGTTGAAATGACTTAACTGAATTGAGATATCGTTTCAGAAATCGTTTTCTTGCAACTTAGAACATGTTTTTTCAGTCGGTAGGCCATGAGATGAACATGATATCTTGTTGATTGGCGTACGTTATAGGTCTACAATGGAGTTGTGCGATATATTGTTAAACAATTGGAGCGGGGATGTTGGTTAATACCACATCACACGACCGTTTTTCAGATACCCGATAACATGGCCACATGTTAAAACTTGCGTGCTGAGCTAAACTAACGTGTTAAACTTGCGTCTGTCAGTTGCCCGCAACGTGATCGCGAAATCATGGTACGTGTTTTCGATACGATGATTTGAAGAGTGGGCTCTCGCCATGTGGCAGATAGCATAGCTGGTTGAACCTGAAAGTAAGTGGCGTGGGGGGGGGGGGGCGACCGGGTCGACAGGGGTTGCCGACTTAGCTACAGCAAACAGGAATTTTTGAACACAGTCAAATTTTGGTAATTTTCTAAAGAGGAACAACTAAGAACGGTTCAATATTCAAGTACACGTCGAAAATTGTCCTGTTTTACTGTTGAAAATGCAACTTTCCCTCTATGAAATGGACATAATTTCAATAAAACACGATTTTCGCTCTTATAGTTTTCCGGATCGTTCTGAAAATAGTCTAGATGAACTCAGCTCGACGAGACGCTTCGAACAAACCTAACTTGTAAAAAAAATTTTTTTTTTTTTTAAAAATTTTTTAAAAAAAATTTTTTTTTAATTTAAAAAAAAATCCGGATTTTTTTTTTCCCTAACCCTAGGCCGGCCCCCCCAGCCCCCCCCCCCCTAGAACAACTATGTTCCAAACCGTCACCATGCCTCTTCTTGTGTTTTGACCTCCAAAACGTCACTAATTGTCCCCTGTCCCCAGCTAAGCTAATGCTAAAGTGAAGACAAACATACCGCCTTGAAATTCGATCAATTCTTCTGATGATGTCGCGACGACACGACACGAAGCAGCAACCAGACAACGTAGCGCTTGCAAACGGAGCAGCGAGCACAATCGGACGCTCTGCGAGGCGAATCGCCACCTTATCTGCACCGGAAATGGTAAGCCAACCTTTGGGACGCTTAAAAACTTCATCGCAGATGTTGTTGAAGCCTGAAATCAGTCGGTAAAACGGTCCAGAATGGAAAATTTGCTCCAGCTATCTATATCGCCCCCCCCCCCCAACGCCCAACCCCTCGGCTCTGGCTGGAAGCTGGAACAACTATGTCGACCCCCAACCCCTCGGCTCTGGAACAACTGTGTTGGTCGTTACCGCTTTCGAGCGCGTTGAGTTGAAATAAATTGAGAATTGAGAAGCCTACACAGGACTAAAACACCTGCACTGCGCCACCACGGCCACACATATCATGATCGTCGCCACGAATGCACCGCCGCCGCCCAACGTCACCATCGGTCACCACCAACTGACGCACGACTCGCTGTTGAGTTTACGAACAACAGTTTCAACAGTCGACGAACACGAGAACACGACCAACTAACATCACCACCGCAGTTATTTGTCAAATGAACAACAACGCCGCTGATTTCACGTCAAGCAGCAGCGCATCGCAAGGCCGCCAACGGCTGCAGGCCAACGTTCGGAGTTCGTCGCCGAAGAAGCGCGCCGCCGGCTATTCAAGCTTGAACGAGCGCACTGCGAATCACGCGAGTCAGCAAACGCAGCTGGCACAACATCATCATCATGCACCACCAGTTCCGCATCATCATTCGTCAGCGTTATACAACGATCCAACATCGACGTTCGGCGCGATGAGCCCGCTGGGCGTCATCGGCGCCACGCCGTCGTCGTCGGTCGCTCCGCCGCCCGGCTCCGCCGCCGCCTCGATCCGCTTCGATCCGCGCTCGCTCGAGATCAAGACGAAATCAATCGAGCAGACGTTGGTGCCGCTCGTCTCGCAGGTCCCCAGTCACTGATGATAGTTCTTGCTTGACTTTGGTTAAAAACTAATGGCGCGCATTGGATTGTTGTTGTTGTTGGGATTTTAGGCGATGTTTTTTAGCCAAAGCTAACCCAGAGGCGCGTACAGAACGCCATCGAGTAGGGCGTCCATCGAGTTTTTCTGTCATTAAGTGCCTACACACCCCTCGGCGGGCCTCGATCCCCGAGCGCACAGACTGTACCAGTCAGTACCACCAGGCCACGAGGGTAACGAATGGTGAACATGGTGCATGTATTGCTGTAGGCGGAGTCTGTTATGTACAGGACGCATGCATAACGTGACACCACCAACCAATCTCCTGATTGCACATGATGATATAGAAATACACCGTAGTCGTGGTCTCTTAAGACCGTGGACTATGTCTCAGTCTCACTCAGCTCAGCCTGCCTGAGTTGTACGACAATGAGCCGGAGTGGCACTGGTAGATTGCGTTCGTGCGATTGAGCCAAGCCGCTTAGAAAGCTCTGGAGGCACGTAATGACAAAAACAATGGGTGCCCCACTTCACAGTGTTTTATCATATTTTTTTCTGGATTAGCCCAAGAATTGAAAAAACTTCAGACTGGTTGATTTGTTCGATTTACCTATCGACGAATTTGCATGGCGTACAAAATGGTTATTGATTGCAAAAAAGTAAGTAAAAACTAATGAAACCGTTGCAGATCACGTTGCTTGTGAACTACAAAGAGAGATTCCTCGGCAAACCAAAGACCGACAAGGCCGTCCGAGCATCGCTCAAGGTGGTCGTTTTGGTTACTTGGTTTCGCTTATTTCTTGAATTGAAACTGTAACCTCATTTGGAGGGTGCATGGGAGCGTAGCCTTTTGTGTGTACTGGGTATCGCACCGGAAACCGAGATCGCGCTCAGGCAGGTCACTGGTGATTGGTAGAGGGGCCAGTTTTATGGAAGCTTAGCAGTACAGCCGTTCCACTGCACTGAGCCCCCGAATGGATTCGAGAAACATCACAGTTCCATTGTATTGTTTTTTTCACGCAAACTGCGTCGACAGTGTCGGCGCTTCCAACGTGAGCAAACTGAAATTCGTCGCCTCGTTTATTTTATTCAGGTTTTGGGGTGTAGCGCTATTGGACTAGCAAGCTGCTATAAAACTGGTCCCAGGACAGAGTGCTACTCACGAGGCTGTCCCTTTCTATTGGTCACCGGTCACCGGCTCATCCAAACCGATTTTGTAGGGATCATTTTGTCTGATACACCCACACTGAACCACCGTTGCTTGGTGCCTTCGAATTTCTGAAACCACTGTGAAGCTACACAGACTGAACAAAACGCCTGTTGTAAACGGGGAATGTTCACCCTCGAAATCAGGGAAATCCACACAAAAGAATGTTCATTCGTTCAAACCGGAGGACCGCAGCATCGTCGTTCGTTTCTAGGTCGGCGGCGCCGTTCAGGGCGCCGTGGAGCGATTCGTGACGGTCGGCGAAACGATAGCCGACGAAAATCCGGACATTCAACCGGAGATGTACGATGCGTGCCGTGACGCGCGCGCTGCTGGTTCGCGTTTTCTTGTTTGGTCGTGCGGTTGTTTTTGTTATTTTTTTTGCTTTCGGAATTTTGGAATCTTTTTTTTTCTTTGGAGAGAGCTTTGATTTGTGTTCTGTGTTTTTTTCGGCTCGGATGAGCTTGCGGCTGGTTATATTGTCGGTGCTGGTGTCTGTTTTTCTCGTGCAAGCATGTGGACTCGTAATCAAACACGTGCCGTGTGTGTTGTGTCGGATCCATAATAATGAAAGCTGATCAGCCCAGCAGAGTGTGTTTGTTATGCGTATTGACGTTTATAGACTGACTGATTCACTGAGTTCGGATCTGTATGTGGTGAAACATTCTCAATTTTGATAACACAACTGCTTGTAATAAACTGGTCTGATTTGGTTCGTCTGAGAGTTCAGTGTTTGAGTTTTTTGCAGCGAAGGTTTTTCTGCGTTGTCAGGTGTCGAGTGGAGTCGATACCACATACACCGCCAATGAACGTGTGAAATGCCACCAGATTGACAACTATTAAATGCGAGCAAGTTAGGGGCAGCCACTAGTCAGCTCGTTTGAAAGCCGTCGGCATTCCGTAAACTGTGAAAATGTATCCCACGAAACAAAATTCACGTAAATAAAACGTGTCTGTCGCCAACCAGCCGACACGACCGGGCAGAGCAAAAGTGATAGCGCTGTGAGGAATAAAGGAAATGTCACATTTTTACGAACCATAAAATTGCTCCTGAATTTTGCTCCGTTTTCTGCTCGGCGCTGCTTTCCTGTAAGATTTTTTAGCGAATGGGGCGCTTTCAGTGTCGGTATGTTGGTGTTGTTGGCTGTCACATTAGTAGTGCCGCGCATAGTCTCTTCTCTCATCATTCGTTTTCCACCATTATTTCTCTCGTTACGCTTCTGTGTTTCCAAGCGTTTTGCGCCAAAATTCACAGTTGTTGTCATTAAACAACAAAAAAAACTTTTCGTTCCGCTGCGAAAACGTCATTTCACTTTTGTCTGTCGTTTTGTCATTTGTTTCCGCCGCGACGGCGTGCTGGTACTGTCCTCTCGTGTCTCTGGTATTCGTTCATTATTTTTATGGGCTTGGAGCCACCATGAGGTGGGGTGGTGATATGTTTTCCTCCACGTCTCCTCCTCACCTAAAACTGAAGAAAGTTCCATGTTGTTGGTGTGGCTTTTTCAAATTAAAAAAAACAGCAGGTGCAGTGCTGAAAAAATAAAAGTTTCCGCCATGCCAGTTGTCCGTGCCGTGCATAACCACCAGTATGCCATACAGTCCACAACGTTTGAATTCTGCAAATACCGATTTCCGGTTTTTCCAGCTACTCAGTACTTTCGAATCTTGATTTTCATCTTACAAATAACGTTATTGGAGCTGGCCATTGTTGGATAAAAGTGTGGCTGTTTACTTCGTGGTATTGAATTCGTTTATTTCTTGGCGTAATGGGATTAACGAATTCGTTTGTGATAATTTATTGGGATCAGTGCGCGCGCTTTTTTTTTGATCGCAGCATGGTGTTTCAAAAACAAATGTTTGATTGGACAGTACAAAACAAATGGATGTCTCTTTAAATTGACGTTTGCATTTCGGGTATAACGTGAGTACACTTTCTTCCGATAGAGTAATGCGTCTGGAATGAAGTGTTCAATCTTTTCAAAACGAACCGAAATCTTGCGGTCCTTAAAACGAAAGGTCAGACCTTCGGTATATCCGTCCATAAATATCCAATACATCACGACACCATGTCAGTTGCAAGTTGCAACACAAGGATATGCATATGTGTGTACTGTGTGTCGAAGCGAGCGCTGTCTCGTTGGGTTCACAGGGGTGGCTTGAAATGTTTACGCCGTTGTGGGAGCGTCCGGGCCGTTTGTTACCATTGTCTACTACGAGAGACGCGCGCATGAGTAGGAGGAATGTGTGTGTAACACGTGCATGCATGTGTGTGTGTACGAGTAGCTGAACAGCAGCGCCACACTGGAAATGCCGTACTCATGAATTATGACCACCATGTGCTGCTGTGCTGACTACGACATGTATCGCTGGATCCGTCCGCATATGCATATGTGCACACGCACACGCACATATATGTTCAAGTGTATATTTGCATAAACATTATGCACCACACACACACAATGCGCGCAGACATGGATATACATCTGCGAACTGAACTGAATTGAACTGTACTTGTGTGCCGTGTGTGTTCATGACGTGCATGCAGCAATGTTCGCGCACACAAACATGCATGCATGCACGGCTTTGGTTTTTCGCTTGCGTGTATGCCCGTTACTCGTATTCACGGGGGTTCCTCTGCCAACAACGGGCTGTCTCGATATGGCTCATTGGAGTGCAACAGCTTCTAGCCGGCTTCTAGTTGGCAGCGCTATGAACGCGCGTGCTCGCGCATCGCACAACGCATTGTGGCTGGTGTTATCAGAGATAATGGATAACTTCTGTCGGGCCTTAGCTGGATGATGGCTGCTTGCTCTTGACAAATATATGAGTGATTTCAGAGATCTGCATTTATGAGCAGACAAGCGCGCGCGAACTCGCACACGGGAGCGGCAGCTAGCTGTATAATTGGCGTGTGTGGTTTTCAGTTTTCAGTTTTTTTGTGTGTATGATTTGCATATTGCAACGGTTGTTTTTTCTCTGCACTGTAATTTGCATGCGTTGCGCGCTGTTGGTGGATGGAGTTGTTCTCTGAGTGGAACAGAAAGAGAAGATTAGAAAGAGAAATGCAGATTGGAAGATAACATGATTCAGTCATTCGTTTCAGACGTTTTTAAACTTCACGGACCGAAAGATTGAACCACACAGTGACGAAGTGTAAATTCAGTTTTCTGCACGTTCACGTCGTTATCCGATTCTTGTTTTGTTGGTGTAAAATTGCTGTTGGTGATGCGATTTTCGATTGAAAGCAGGTATCAAACAAAACATTGCTGTGGTAAAGCACAAGAAGTTTTGAAAACAGCCGTTAAAATCCGGCATTAAACATAGTTTTTACTTGCAAAATGTGTTTCTCATTTATGTATTGTGTGAAAAATGGGGGGTTGGTACGCTGTAACCTCGGTTTTAAACTGTCTAGGTGGGTATAAAATTTCAGTTGTGTTACGCATCGGTGGGTGAGCTGCGGCTAACTGCGGTGAACAAACGTAAAACGTTTTACGTTTTTTTGAAATTTCACGCTTCATGTTGCAATAACGTGTTGTTGCAGGTTGCGATGAGTTGTCAAGATAATTCAAGCAATTCAGTTGTGAAGCTGGGGAACGATAACTTTTTGTGTTCATAGTTTAACAAAATTAAACTCCATGCAACATCAACAGATGGATGCAGTAACTTACATGCAATTCCACCTTTCTCACATCAAACTGCAGTTGAAACTGAAATCAACAACCGCTGGAAACCACAGATAGATTGTGTAAGTGATAAAGGAAATGTTAAATTAGATATAACTTCCATGACAACTGTAGAAGAACCGCTAAAACATGTTGTGGCAAGCTTCATTTGTAAGCCCCATAAACCCACCACCCACATTTAGAAAGTGATTTCAGTGTCGTCGTCGTGTTGAAAGTAGACGCCACATTCACTGCCTGTGATTCACACATAAAAGACGGAACGTTATTCGTTTCGGCGCTTTTTTATAACGATAAAGCGGTTTTCCCGTCTGACTAGACGATATAAAAGTTTGTCTCGGATGTTTTGTGTTGTGTAGGTATGTAGTTCGCTCGCATATTGCCACTCAATTGCGCCTTCGATATTAGCTGACCACCACCGACCGGCCCCCAATACAAAGCACTAGCAAGCCGCCGCATCATCAGCGCAACGGCGGCGCGTGCGTTTGTCTTTTTTTTGTGAGGCATCGCTCGCACGGCTTATTGAATGAAAAGCACTGCTTCCTCCATTGCTTTTCGTCTCTGCGAGTCTGTCTCTCTGTACGTCTGTTTACCCGTCTGCTGTTGTGTGACAACTTTGTTCATTCGGGTTGGCTTGTGAAGCGAGAAACTCTTGAACACACGAACGCTTTAGGGCTGCGTGGAACGCTCTTTTTCACCGTGTACGTGTGTACGCATCGTGTGTATGTACACCTTTGGCAAAGCCGTGTGTATGTACACCTTTGGCAAAGCCGTTTTCGCGAGGGGACTGCTGACTTTTTGTCCTTATTTCTTTGAGGTTTTACATTCTTCCGTCGTTTGGCTTTTTGTTTTTCTGGAGTTTCGTCTATAATGGGTAACGACGATTTTCGTATGAGGTTGTTGTTGCGATTGTGTTCAGTAGTGGGTGACTATTCCGCTGGGTGCGTTTTGCCGATACGTTATGACAATGACAATGTTGGGAAAGATTCAACTGCGGCGTTGGGGTGGGGCGAACGGTGATAATGAAGACAGATAGATTGATAGTGTTGGACATGTGCAAGGAAAGACAAAAATTGGATGATGTTTGGGGGGAACATTTTTTCAACTAATGTGATAAAAAAGTCTTTCCACTTTTTCTCCAGGTGCTACAATCGCGAGTTTGAACACGTGCAGCAGCGACTCAACAAACGTTGTCTCAAGTCCCGTCGGAAATGGGTTGCCCTCGAGTCAATCGGTCGCCGTTGACAAAGGTACGAAAAAACGGTTTTGGCGTTTTTTTTTAATTTGCCATTTCCCGTGCATATTTTCAGCATCCACTCCATTAATTTGAACTGTTGTGTGTAGGGTTGGCAAAATACCGTTTTTTTCAAATCGTGGTAAAAAAAACCTGTATTTTTACCGGTAAAACAAAAAGTTGTAAAAACCCACATAATTTTCGCAGCCGACTTTAAACTTGAACCAGGATTTGTGAAAACAGCTTTCAGAATGCTTTGTTCAAAATCTCCTGCACCAGCAAAGAAAATAAATTATGTTTGGGCCTGAAAACCCAAAAGGTCAGCAACAAATCGAACATCATCTTTTGCTCAATCGTTTATATTCCACCAATTACACAGGAAAAAAAACACAGCGTTTTCACCGGACAGTCTTTGGTCACAATAGACAAACACAATTTACTACAATAACGCAGATAAACCGTATTTAGAGTCAGTTTAGATCAAAAAGAAAACAAATCAGTAATTGTGTAAGAAAAACAATTTTGAGCGACATTTGGAATTTTTGAAATTTTCAGCTCAGCTCGGCAGCTCCAGCCGATTCTTGCACCTCGCTTAACAGTTCTTTCAAAACATCAGTGTCAATTTCGTCATCATATTTTTCTTGGTCACAGATTTTCTCATTTTCTCATCAAAAATGATATAAAAACTCAGGATCCGAAATTGAAAAAACCGGAAAAATACGAAAAAACCGGAAAAATACAGAAACGGTCTTTTTCCCGTTTTTTTCAAGGCACCAATTTTTGCCCTGGTAAAAAAACGCGTATAAATACGTGTTTTTTACCGGTAAAAAACCGGTATTTTTACCATGCCAACCCTAGTTGTGTGTGATAAAGCCGGTGTCACTTCGCTCCCGTAATTTTTCCGTGCTGGACATTTCGGTCGTCATTACGTCCTTCTAGCTCTACACAGACACTATTTACTTGTCACAGACTACATACCAGAATTTCAGTTTGGTACTCTTCAGATGTTTTGTTTTTACGCGAAGACAAACGGAACGTCCAGCTTTGCCGGAACGATCGACAGATGTATTTTTAGAGCACACCATGATGACGTCATTTCGATATGACACTTTCAAAAACAGAGTCAATATAATCAGCCCATATAATCACGGCGCATCATGAACAGTAAATAAGCAAAAAATAATAAAAAGCCAATAAACACGAAACGGGTAGTACGATCTTTTGTTTTAATCCCGGGACTCAATGCGCGCACAGATGGGTAAGCAGTCTCATGCACGATTACGCGGGAATTCAAAATCGGTAAAGTGACCCGAGTCCCCTAAATAAAGCCGCGTCACTTAAGCTATTCTGAATTACCACATTCAGATTGAAACTAGTTTCCTTTCACGTCTACAACCGCACTCAGTCGGCAGGTCTCAAAGAGAGGATAATACCGAGTGTTCGTTCGCTTGCGCAGCGACGCTGGTCCGTGCCGCCCGCCAGCTGCTGTCGAGTGTGACGCGCGTGTTGCTGCTGGCCGACCGCGTGCTCGTGCAGCACATCCTGAAGTGCGAGGACAAGGTGGCGTACTCGTTGAATCGACTGGACGCCACCAACAGTTTCACGGAGTTCGTCAAGCTGTTCACGCAGTTCGGCACCGAGATGGTCGACCTCGCGCACCGCACCGGCGACCGCCAGAATGTGCGGCGTTTCTTTGTTTTTTTTTGTTTGTTTTCGTGGTTTCTGTTTTGCTGTTGTTGTTGAAGTCTTATTATTCCCTCCGGAGCTGAAGGTAAATTGGGCTCGGGGCAGTATTGCCCGTTTCCGCCGGAGTTTGGTGCACCTTATGGTTTTCGGAACCGGCGCGCGAACAATAAAATTTTTAAAACGGGAGCGCGCATCATTGGTGAGACCGTTCCTCATGCGTCGTTCGCAGAAAATTTCCACGCAATTCAGCTGTTTCGTTAATCGTCAAATCACCCAAGTTGTAGAATGGTGGTCTGCATTTCGGCCTGGCCAACATCATATGTAGAAAAGGCCTCACTAGTGATGTGCCCTTCTTGAATAAGAGAAAAAAGAGGGAACGAGAGAGTTTTTCGCAAAGATCGGTAGCAGCACTGTTTTTTTGGAAATAATTAACATGCCGCGCTGTCTTTTTTTGCAAATAAACTTTTTCTCTCAATCTTTCAGGATCTGAAAAGCGAGAAGCGTCGAGCTCAGATGCACGTCGCGCGAACACTGCTAGAGCGGTACACGATGCTGCTGTTGACGTCGGCGAAGGTCGGTTGGCTGATTCTGAGTCAGAATTACAGAATACGTCGTTGGTTGACTACGGTCTCAACTCAGGGGGGTATTCATGACAACACATTTACTGACCGCATAGCTATATTTTAACACAGCTACGCGTCACTAAATACTGCTTCATGAATGCCGCTTCCATTTAGCTATGTGTGCACGTTTAAGCATTTGTTGTTTGTTTGTTGTGCGTTGGTCCGCCAAGAACATTATTTTCGCTTTTTTCGTAAATCTGTAGCAAGCGTCTTTACAGAGGAGGCTAAGACAAGCGTTTTCATAAACTAATTCTCTACACAACAAACCATGAGTCTGACTGTGAAAGATTCGGCTGCCTTTCAGCGCCGCTGCGTTTTAGAGGCGTCTTGTTT
Organism: Theristus sp. LFF4_11; assembly: GCA_030248135.1. Lineage (NCBI taxonomy): Eukaryota > Metazoa > Nematoda > Chromadorea > Monhysterida > Xyalidae > Theristus > Theristus sp. LFF4_11. Next base: position 22,111 of record JASANC010004372.1, read on the forward strand.
GAACCATACAGCAGCACGAAGTTACGCCACTAAAACGTGAATTATCTGCCGCAGGAACGCTCTCATTGCTCTGTAATGAATGTAAAAAGTGATGAAGTGAGCGGAGAGTGGAGTTGTACTGTTTGTCAATACCAGCGCCACTCAATAGCCCGTGTGTCCCGTTATTTGCAGACGTTACTTCGTCACCCGGACACGGAGGCAGCGCGTCAATGTCGCGACGGCGTGTTCAGGCAGATGCGCACCGCGTTGCAGCTGATCGGCCTCTGCGTCTGCGACGGTGTCCTGCCGTTCGATCCAACCAGGTTGAGTTTTTGGGGGGCTGATGGACGGTGGCTTCCGTACTGTCGAATTAGTCGACGAATAGTGATCGTGGTGGCGCCAAGCGATTCAACAACAAAGTATGGAAAATAAGTTGTGATTAAATCTTAGTTTTATTCGTTTTCTTGAATTTGTTGTGTTTCAAAGGCATAAGAAACTCATAACAAGACCAAAACAATAAGTTTAGAGCGTGCAGGGGGTGCACTGATGAGAATACCTGCACGTTGAGTGTCTGCACCTAATTTCGAAACACTCATGAATCACTATTGTTCTATTTTGGTTGTATTAGCTCGTTAGTGTGTGTGTGTTTGCTGCCTGTGTGTTTCTTTGTCAGTGACAAACGCACTGGCACGCACGAAACGTGTTGTGAGTGCGCCTGGCGTTCGTGCAGTCATGCTCATTGTTCAGACGCAGAAAACTGGCGATTTGACAAACTCCTCACGCAACGGACAAAAAAACATTTGTGTAAACTCATTTTACAAAATTCAGATATTTCGCCGGCGCCTCCGCCGAGAATGAGCAACCGCTCGATATCGGCCTGCAACTGACGGCGAACGCTGCTATCAAACAGTTGCTGGTCGGTTTTTTGGTGGTTGAAAGTTTTGAAAAAATGCCGTTTTTTTGGAAATTCTTTTGTTGGTGTACAACTTTATAAACTTTTATTTCAGGATACTTTAGAAATGGTGCGTATTACTAGCGGTAACGTTGCGGTCGGCGTTAGAGAACGACTTAGTCAGGTTGGAAATTAGGCAGGGCATCGGGTCGGCCTTTTTTGTAACTTGTAAAATGATGACTTTTCATGTAAAACATCGTCTCGATGATTACTATGCAGACTTATTTACCGGAGAAACGGTGGTTTATTAAAAAAAAACGTAAAACTGGCAATCACACCGCCATTTTTTGTTGAAGAAATCTATTTCTAGTCGCTTGCAAGACCGAAGTGTGCTTACAGAAATGTGACCTTAAGTTCGGCATTAGTCAGTTCGAATAGCAACTGACGGAAGCTTCAATCGAAATTAGTCAATTTTTGTTAGTTGTTTAGCGAGGTTACTTACTTGTTCTATTCAAATTTCATATTTCTTCTTTTGTATTTCTCTTCAGGCGCTCGACAGTGTCTGTGAAATGACGCAAGACTTCACGGACAGCGCGTACACGCCGCATCACCACCGCGAACAGATACTGGACTTCCTGGAAGAGTGCCGCTTTGAGGTCGGCAATGTTATCCGCCCGGACATGGTTAGTTCTGGAAACTACAAGGGCGCATTCATGTTGCAGTATTTAGTGACCGCATAGCTATGTTAAAACTAGCTGCGCGGGCACTAAATACTGCAACATGAATGCAACATTGACAATATTTAGAAGCATTTTGGAGTCACTATTGCACACCACTCTGGCACTCTGGAGTGTTTCTGGGTTTGTTAATTTTCGTCTCTATTGGGGCTGTTACTCAACTGCACGATCAGTCAGTCCTCAACCAATCGGGGTGCTAGAATGTTTTTACTAATGTGATTGAAGTGGAAAATCGATAATCGATCAGGAAACTAACTTGACGAATTTATCCAGGAGCACCCAGCGCCGTTACAATCAGAAGGTGTGGAAGTGACAGTTCAACGTTTGAATCGCCGTCTGAAAGATCTTCGAAAGCAACTGCAAATCGTCGCCATGGATCAGGTTGGTGTTGAAAAAATTTGCACCAGTTGTTTTTCAATTTATCCTAGTTTCGATAATGTATTCCCCCTCACCGTGGACCGTGGAGTGCAAAAAGGTTTAAAAAAATGATGTGCCAATTGAACGATTCCAAAATTAGGTCGGCGAAGTGTTTCGAACGAACGAGGACCACCTGATCCTGAATAGCATCAAGGCGTGCTCGGTGTCCGGCGACATCGACGGCGTCGAGCAGTACATCGAGAAGTTCAGAGAGCACTCGGAGCACATGCAGGAGGTGACGTGACGGTTTTTTTACTCATGGTTAAGGTGCATTCATGAAGCAGTATTTAGTGACCGCGTAGCTATAGTTACGCGTCACTTAACTAAGTACTGCTTCATGAATGTCGCTTTATGTTTCGGTCGGTGTGCTGCCTTTTTTGGTTTTGTTTCTAGTAGTATTTGACGAGTCATCGTGAAATGCTCGTATACTAGCCGAATAGCAAGCGCGCCTAATAGAACACTGGTTTAAAGTCGCGTGGTTTTATTTGCGTTTTTTCTTCTGATGCAGATGAGCCGTCTGCTGCATCACATATCCTTGACGGACGCCTTACACGTTCAGACCGGTCATTCGGAGCGGGCATTGCGCGCGTTGCCGCCGTTGGTCGGTGGTTGTTTGTTCGCGACATTTGAAATATCACTCGCTGATTGGTTGCAGGTGTTCTTGATGCAACCACTCAAATCGCTGTAATGCAGTTTGTTTGATTTTTTGGCGGTTCGTCTGAACATGATTCACCCGGTGCTGCCAGGTATATGAGTATCTCAAAAATAAAAAAAAAGTGTGAATAAAGTTTGTAAACTTTTTAAAAAGTAAAAGTACCAGTCGGCACTCATTCATTCATTCAAATCTCTTTGTCTATAATATTTATTCGATAATACCGACTGTTTGATTGAGCAACAAGTAATTGAAAACAACGCATGAAGAAAGCGACTGTTTTTTGTTCGCAAAAAATCCAACGAAAAAACCGCTCTTCTGTGCAGCTAATCCAAGCCGGCCGCACGCTCTGCCTGCATCCGAGCTCTCGTATCGCGCGCGAGAACCTCGAGGCGTTCTGTGACGCGTGGGCGCACGCTGTCAACGACGTCTCCCGACTCGCGAAGGATTCCGACTCGGCGATACACGGGCGCACTGTCGCCGAGAAGAAGGCCTACATGTCGTTGCCGAGGCCGGGCGTGAGTGTCCATGCAGCAGCTTTTTCTCTTGTTTTGCTCGCGACACTCGATGCGCGCATAGATTGGTGAACAGTTTCATGCGTGACGCGGCAATTCAAAGTTGCCAAGGTGATCCGAGTCGCCTAAATAGGGCTGGCTCACTTAGGCGATTTTGAATTGCCACGTATAGAATGAAACTGGTTTCCTTTCTACGTCGGCAAACCCACTGAGTCGTAGAGCTTGAAATATATATATTCACCGGAGTGTCTCGTGTTGTTTTGTTGAGAGTTGGAAGTTGAAGAGGAGACATCGCTGATGAGCGGGTAGAACCGCGGTCTGTCTGTCTGTACTCTTCTGAATGGTTTTTTTCTTCTTAACCTTAGCCAGGCCGAAATGCAAATTAACTGTCATTTTTGAGATTTTGTGACTGTTGTGCATAGTGCTTGCATGTTTTGCTCTGTCCCACCCTTACCCCACCCACATATTATAAACACCACTCTTCGCTAAGTGCACACGTTGACTGTTTGTGATTTGTTGTTATTCTTTTTTTTGCGAGTCGTGTGTGTCGTGCAGTGTGCAGTGCCCTTCTTTCCCTCGCATTCCCTCAACTTTTCAACGACCGCACATTTCAGACCATGGCGACTTGCGTCCAGTGCAACGGTGCCGCAGCGGACGTGCACCACCTCCGAGACTATAAATCTGACAATCTTGATGTGCACCTCTCCTCATCTGCACTTCTGTGTGTTTGTGTCACCGCAACGACGACGAACGATCACCAGCGCCAGTCACCACAATCGTCGCAAACATCGGCCACCTCCTACGTGACCTGTCAGGAGGAGCAACCGCCAGTTCCCGCGGTTGTTCAGCGTGCGAACGTCGATGCAACACCGACCGTCGACAGTCGACGCGCTGCGTTTGCGACGTCGATGCGCCAAAGCGCCAGCGCGGACAGCGGCGTCGAGTCGCAGCTCGGCTCCTTGGCAACGCCTGATCGATCCGTAAAGGACTCCCCGCCGTCCACTGAGCGAACTTCAGTCCAAGGACGTACGACGGCGACTGATGGCAATCATCTGAAAGCGGCCGACCCGAAGAAGTTCGAGAACCGAATTTCGATCATTTTGGAAGAGTTGAATCAACTGTGGTCGTTGGATGAAGTGGAACGAGACTTGGCGTTCATGGACATTTCGGTCGATTCCGACAGAAGCACCGAACTGTGAACGGTCGGTGACGGACCGACGATTTCGAGTGTTGCTTTGTGGCGTTTTGTGACGTTTTTTAGGTTGCAACTTGTGTGCTTATGTATGTTGTTTTGTTGTGTCTTGTGTTTTTTTATTGTTTTGTTTAAGTGTTTGTGTTTGAAGTATGATTTCGATGTTCCATCTAAACAAGAAATGTTTGCCTTTTAGTTCTCATGTTCCGTTTTTTTCTGTTTTGTGCTGCTTACGCGTTGATGCTTCTTTTGTTTTTTTTTCACCAGGTTGTTTTGTTATGTAATGATGGCTTATTGGTGCAATCACTCGAGGAGATTTTCTCTTGGCTTTATTGAAACCTCTAGGTGAGTTGAATGTTTTTTTGCAAATGTCGTAGCTTTAATTTCTTTCTTCATCACTTGCTCATTTCTAGTTGTTTCAATGTTGCTTGTTGTGTTTTGCTATGAATGTGTGTACGTGTATTGCAATCGGTTTTATTTGATGTCACGGCTTTATTGTCATTGCTTTATTGAATTATTTAGCATTTCTGATGGTTTACGAAAAAATAATCGATTTTCCCCGTTACACAAAAACTTTTTTTTTCGGTTTTTGTTTCCATAACAAACTTTTTCCCGACCACCAGCATGTTCTTTTGTATCTTTTGTTCTTTCCTGCTTTTACGTGACTCTAACAAAAGCATTCGACACACTTTCTCGTGTTTGAAATATCGATTTTGCTGTCGCCCAAAAATTTTTTGCTTCGCTTCACTTGATTGTCAGAATAAATTATTTTCCAAACGTTATTGTTGTCGTTTCGATGAAACACGAACACTTGTCATTTCCAAAATTCGAAAACTGTAATTCTTTCGGGAAATTCTGGTAATCGACAAAATTGCTTTTGAATAGAAACTTGCTATATATCGTGTTGAGTTCCGAATTTTGTTAAATTTGTGTTTTTAAAAAGTTCATTTTTTTCTACAGAAGCACGGTGCTACCGAAAAGCCGGCGAAACCGCTCACGTTGGACGTGGAGGTAAAATTTCTGAAACTTTTTTCATTTCTTGCTCACCGAGTAAGCTCATCGGTTGCGAAAGCTTAAGCGACCCTGCTACTTTTTTAATGGTTCGCATTGTGCCAATTATCAATCTGAAGAATAAGCAACCTCCGACTAACGCTTATCTTTTTTGCCAAACAACGAAACGTAGCCATAACTGCACCCGACCGTCCAATGATTTTCACGATTCAGTCTGAGTCTTTCTCTTGCAGGACAAGCAGAAAATGGCGAAAATCGGACTCGAGATGAAGCTGCTGACGAGCGAGGTCGATGCGGAGGCTGAGAAATGGGACGAATATGCAGAGAATGACATTGTGAAAAGGGCGAAGAGCATGTCCAGCATGGCGTACAACATGTGAGTGAGCCGGTGTCGAGCAAATTTCATGGCGTTGACCTTTCCATGTACTTCTCACGGTTCTCGAAGTGAATATTTGAAATTGAATTGGCGAGCCGTCAAAATGATTTTTTATTAGTGGTAAGCCGATCTGCGATTGAGGTTCTTTTCTTAAAACTCGCCCTTAAAGGCCAATTCGTGCACACAAAAATTTATTCGGCACGTCTCGTCGCATCTCCTACATGGAGCAAAAAAATCCAGCACGTCACGTCAGAACACATGTTCCTTCTTATAAGCATTCATGCCTGTCGTGACGGTTAGAATACGTCGATGCATGAAATGGCCTTCAATTGAACAGCATTTGACGCACTTTTTCCAACATTCAGGTATCTGTTCACGCGCGGCGACGGCCCACTGAAGACGACGCATGACCTGTTCACGCAGGCGGAGTTCTTCGCAGAAGAGGCGAACAAAATGTACAAAACTGTTCGAGAGTTCTCCTATGAGGTGAGCGACAGAATTGCGAACACGCAACATTTTTACTTGGTTGGCTGTTGTTGCAAAATTACACCGTCATTAAATTCGACGGTCATTTTCAAGGTACCTGGTAGCGCCGAGAAGAACGACCTCTTACACGTGCTCGAGAAAATTCCGGTGCATTGTCAACAGTTGCAGGTGCTGGTGAAGAGTCCGACCGTTGGTAAAGCGGCCACGTTCACCAAAGTGCGTTGTCTTGGCAAAAACTGCCACTTGCTGGTTGCCATTTGAGAAAACTGCCGCTTCAAAAAAACACTGCTTTCATGTGAAACTGGAGCGTGAACTCCAAACGGGCATTATCGGTAGCGTGGTTTTTGTAATCCACGCTACGGTTTCGCCGGAAGAGCAAGTCTGAAACCTGCCAGTCAAAAACAATCTGTGAAAATAGTTAAATTTTACAAACGTGATTTGCGAAACGAGCTTTTTTCACCAGGTTGACAGCGTCATTCAGGAGACGAAGAATCTCATGAACGAAATCGCAAAACTCGTCACGCACTGCTTCGTGTGCGCAACAAAAGTTGGTTTTCACGTGTAATTTTTTTATTCGCCAGCTAAAACACATGCATTAGTGATACATCATTTACCTCAAACAAAATCAGGCAAAAGAACTGTAAGTGGCGTGAACATAGTGTTTGAAGTGTTTTGATTTTCGTAGCCCAATTTGTGTGAGCTATTGGAAGTAAATTGGTCGCGTGGATTGTTTTCGCTTTCCACACAATTGCCGTGTTAGATTGCGACACCTACAAATATTTGTATGCAGCTTGAAATAGTAAAAGCGACATAGAACATCGTTGTGTTGTGTTCTCAAATGCACCGACCCAGTTTTTTGTGCCGTTTTGCTCTCTCCACATCACCATTGCACACTCGCTTTTAGAGACATATCCTCGAGCTTGACTCCGGAAAATCAGAACACCACAACTTTTTCATGACATTGGTGAAAACCGCTGGTGTTACTACGTTTGTATTTACCATCTGCCGCTGAAATTCAGTGTTTTGTTGAATGTTGCAAAACAACAAAAAAATATGCCACATGTATACGAACCCGGGAATATTCACATCACATTTCCTGACGTGAAAATTATATCGCAATTCCCATATCGGTCGCGATGTGTGGATAGGGTTGGCACAGAAAAAAACGGTTTCTTTTCCGTTTTAAAACCGGTTTTTTTCCAGTTTTTTTTCTTGAAAAAATAAAGAACCGGTTTTTTACCTTAAAAATTTTCAAACTTCGTGGTCAAAAATCGCAATTCTTCATTTGATTCATAAAATGTAAAATTATATTTTTGAAAAAAAAACGGTGCAGTGAACTGTGTCGAACTGAACTGGTGAAGCATCATTATGCAGAAGCCTTTGTGGCAAGGGTCAAGTGAAATACGATGAAGACAAGGTGACTGCTAAACTAAGTGCATATGCAGACTGACTAACGATGTTGTCGATTTGCAAAGGGTAACTGATAAAATGTTATTTTTCGAATGCAATCAGCGACCAGTTTCGCTTTGCAGTTCTGCAAATCTCGCCCCTATCCGGTCTCCTTGCAACCGTCCCTCCCCGCTCCCCACACCTACTGCTCAGTCTTTGTTTTCAATTTATTGAACGTGCTGCCCTGGAAACCAATAAAAGCGAAATTGATTTGATTTGAAACAGAAAATTGGGTAGCATTGGGTGGCAAAAATAGCAAATTGGGTCGGTTGTATGCCCGAAAACAGCATTTTACGGTGCTCAAAATTACTAATTTTGATGTATTTCCTGTTTTGAGTTCAAGATGCCAAGTTCTGGAAAGTTTGGAAGCTGGGAAGCATTCGGTTTTTTATGGTTTTAAAACGGTTTTAAAACGGAAAAGAAACCGTTTTTTTTCCTGGCAATATAAAAAACCGTTTTTTACCAACCCTATGTGTGGATGATCTTTTTTGTGGTCCCGGTACTCAATGCGCGCATAGATGGGTAAGCAGTCTCATGCATGATGCGGTAATTCAAAACGGGTAAAGTGATCCGAGACCCCTTAATAAGGCCGGGTCACTTAGGCTATTCTGAATTACCACATAAAGATTGAAACTAGTTTCCTTTCACGTCTGCAACCGCATTGGAGTCACAGAACTTAAAAAAATTGATATTACACGAACCGCGAAAATTCACATCGCACATTTCCCGGAATGAAAATTGTATCACCATTCCGACAGCGGTCGCGATGTGTGTGTACATCTTCCCATCATCGCAGTTTGAAATCGAGTTCCACGGTGGATCTGGCCGACCGACGGGCGCCTTCGGCGACGGACACGGCGAGCCGGGCGGCGTCGGTGGCGGCGGCGGCGGCGGGCAGTCGCTCAGTCGCGAGTCGAGCGCCTGGCGGCGGACACCGTCGATGCGACGACCGCCAGGGGGCACCGCTGCCACGTCCGTTGAGCGCATGTGACACGAATGGGATGCTCGCGGCAACGACGGACAACCACAACATTGATAGGTCGGACACGGAGAAGTGCGGCTTGCCTGCGGCCGGCATGTTGTTTCTTCTTCTTCTCTCATTGCGCAGTACGTTGCGCTTGTTTAAACAGTCAATTCATTTTGGTGAAATTTGAATCACCCCCCCCCCCCCTAGGGTTAGGGGAAAAAAAAACCGGATTTTTTTAAAAATTGAAAAAAAAAATTTTTAAATTTTTTTTTACAAGTTAGGTTCGTTCGAAGCGTCTCGTCGAGCTGAGTTCATCTAGATTATTTTCAGAACGATCCGGAAAACTATAAGAGCGAAAATCGTGTTTTATTGAAATTATGTCCATTTCATAGAGGGAAAGTTGCATTTTCAACAGTAAAACAGGACAATTTTCGACGTGTACTTGAATATTGAACCGTTCTTAGTTGTTCCTCTTTAGAAAATTACCAAAATTTGACTGTGTTCAAAAATTCCTGTTTGCTGTAGCTAAGTCGGCAACCCCTGTCGACCCGGTCGCCCCCCCCCCCAAGACACTTACTTTCAGGTTCAACCAGCTATGCTATCTGCCACATGGCGAGAGCCCACTCTTCAAATCATCGTATCGAAAACACGTACCATGATTTCGCGATCACGTTGCGGGCAACTGACAGACGCAAGTTTAACACGTTAGTTTAGCTCAGCACGCAAGTTTTAACATGTGGCCATGTTATCGGGTATCTGAAAAACGGTCGTGTGATGTGGTATTAACCAACATCTCCGCTCCAATTGTTTAACAATATATCGCACAACTCCATTGTAGACCTATAACATACGCCAATCAACAAGATATCATGTTCATCTCATGGCCTACCGACTGAAAAACATGTTCTAAGTTGCAAGAAAACGATTTCTGAAACGATATTTCAATTCGGTTAAGTCATTTAAACGCTAAAAATTGACTCTAGAAGTCATCCAAATCGAAAAACATGGAGTACGTCGGTCAAAATGACCAAATAATGACATTTACCTAAGCACACAAAGAAGTTGGGAAGAAAATTTGGTTTGAACTTTCAAAAAATTATGCCATAAATCGAATTTTCAGAGCAAAGTAAAAGAAAAATTTTTCAATTTTTTTAAGTTTGAAAAAAATCCAAATTTAAAAAAAAACGGAAAAAAATAAAAAAAAAAATTTTCAAAGCCCCTAACCCTACCCCCCCCCCCCGCCGCCTGTCTGGCTTTTCACTTTCCCACTAATCCAGTTTTGCCAACAATTCTTAGCTTTTTACACATCGAATAAGGTAACTTTGGAGGAGTATTGCATGAGTTTTAGGTACAGGGGTACTTATATGTGACGTAGGTCATTTGTTGTCTTCATGTTGTCTTTTTTGATTTGTTTTTGTTTTGTAGTTTTCCCGGTCTTTTCATCTTTGCAATGATTTTTAGATTTACTGAAATCAGGATTGAACATGTCCATTTTTGACAAAGATTATCCGTTCTTTTTAGTCTGGTGTCGCTGATTCAAATTAGTTCTCTGTTTTCCTGTCTTAAACTTCCATTAAAATTGGTTTGTGAACATTTCTTGTGTTTCAGAAACAACATGGCAATAGTTTCACCATCTTTGGGCATCAACAACCACCAATCAGCGAACAGCATCAATAATAGCAAGTCTCCAAACAACAAGAACGACACAACGACAGCAGACCTCACATCCACGGTTAACCAAATCATCAATGCGCCATTACAATCGAGCGACGTCGGCGCTAAACTCCTGAAGACGGTCAGTGCCGAAGATCAACTGGCCGCCGCACAAAGCGCACAGGCTGGCCGAATTTTGGCGTCGTTTTTTTCCGGTTTGCATCAATTTTCTTTCAGTTTAGCTCAGTTTTCAGCTGGCATTGTTCACGAATGTACGATGTTTTTCATTCCGAAATCTTGACGTTAATATTTGTTCGCATGTCGAATGAAAACCGCGGCGATATGATTGACGGCAATTTTTTAAATGGTACAGCGTGTCCCAAAAAGCATAACAAAAGTAAATGGCTAGTGCGGCCGACTGGTTGCAGGTGAAGCCGTGAAATTTGAAACACTTTTAGAAATAAGGAACACATTTTGTGTGTCCAAATTTTATTCTGAAATTCCATTTTTTCAATAATATTTCAGCAGAAGTGCGTAAAAACTCCAAAATCACCTAACTTTAGCATTTTGACTCAGGATAATCATCGTTGTCATCAACGAGATTCACATATGGCAGTGGCGCAAGTTCATCTTCAGCTTCGTCTTCACTGATCTCATCAGATTTATCCTCTCGACCCTTTTAGTTTCATTTTTTCAATTTCAGCTGCTCAATGTCTTTTTCATTGTTCTCAATGATCGCCGACATTCGGTGTTCGAAATTGATTAGCAATTCTGGTGCAGCGCCCGATCATCGTTGATTTTTGCACACCACTACGAATTTTGGTTTTCAAATTGTCAAAAATGTTGGGCGCCGAACGGTACACAATTTCCTTCAGGTGCCCAAACCCATAAGTCAAAGGAAAATTGAAACAAGTGCGCGAGTGGCTGTCGGCATCGTTCGGTGACCGCTGGATCGGCCGCATGGGCAGGGAAATTGAATGGCCCGGGGAGTCCAGACATGAAGCCTTTCACTTCTGCGTTTGGGGGAGCATCTGACGGATAATGTGGGACTTTTTTCGGCGCCCACCACTGCAGTGGTGTGCAAAAAAATTATCGATGATCGGGCGCTGCACCAAAAAGTGATCATCGGTTTCAAAACATTGAATGTCGGCGTTCTGTGAGAACAATGGAAAACACATTGAGCAGCCGAGGAAAGTGAAACTGAACGACTGTGAGCATGAACATGATGACGTCAGTGAAGTCGAAGCTGACGATGAACTTGTGCCACTACCAGATGAGATTCTCGATGACGGTAATGATGTTTATCTTGGAGTCAAAAATTTGGATTTAGGTGATTTTGAATTTTGCCCGTATTTCTGCTGAAATATTATTGAAAAAAGTGGAATTTCGGGATAAATTTTAACACACAAAATGTGTTTTCTTACTTTCTAAAAGTGTTTCAAAATTTCTCGACTTCAAGTGCAACCAGTCGGCCGCACAGCCTACGTTGCACTTTTTGTTATGTTTTGGGAAACCCATGATACTTCGGTGATTGGCCAGCTTGCACCAGCGGTCAGCCAGTCGCCATCTCCGTACAGTGGTGTGAACAGTTGCGCTCATTGGTTCTTATCGTTTCCAGCCGTGTATTTCCTTAATTTTTTCCTAACTTTGACGTTTTACCATTATTCACCAAATTAAACGAAGCGCTTCGTTCTCTGTTTTCCAGAACGACAACCTCGACTGTGCTGATGTCGGTGCGGCAAGTGACTCGAGCGTGCCGGGCTCTTCCTCGGCGCCACCGGAGCGCATGGGCACCTCGGGCAGCGGGTCGGCGTTGCGCGCGCTGGCCGCCTCTTCCGCTGCGGCGGACGGCGGCGAAAACCGCAAGAAGTCGCTCGGATTCTTCTCGTGGGCGAAAAACAAACCGGAACGATCGACCGTGAAACGGATTCCAAGTGACGCTCTTCTACTCATCTCATTTGTTAACGGCAAATTGTAGCGCTTGTTCAGATGTTTAGGCTTATTTTTGCCCAAGTAATGGTGAAACCTGTATGGCACGCTGTCAGTAGCAGCTGTTGTTGACCGTTGTTGTCAATTGTGTAACACGAGTAAATTACAGAAAGGACAATGTTTTTAGTTTCGTTGTAGCCAATCAGTGTGTTGCCTCGAGTGTCGGTTGATGGCTTCATGTTTTCGTTTCTGAGTGCGTTACTTCTCAATACATGTACACTCCGATTCAAGTCCGAAATTATTCGAATCCATGAAAAGTACCCTTGCCCAGTCATTCATTGTATATGATATTCTTTTGTCTGTTTTTTGTTTTCAATTTTGGCGAACAAATTCATATTTTTAATACACTTACATATTCATGAAAACTTCTCGAAGTGGAACAAAGATTTTTGTGTGTATTGTAATAAAACCGGTTCTTAGAAGAATTGAAATTCTCAAACATGTTTATTTCGTTAATCCAATGGAACAATCCAGGAACTTCGATGATTTCCACAAAACTGATGTTACTATTCGCAAATTTTATTTCTCTCATGTGATCGTGTGATGCCTAAGACACTGCATTTGATT
>JASANC010004373.1:0-38846 GCA_030248135.1 Theristus sp. LFF4_11
CGGCGCAAAAATATGACTCTTATGTACTTGTATCCGTGTGCCACATCAGAGATTTGAAAATAGTTACGAAGCAAAAAAGTTTCTCACTGCTTACACAAGGCCATATTCCTCCTTTTATGTGCGTCTCCCGCATTTTTAGATAATTTGCTTGTATGTCCCGTATGAGAAAACATCGCTCACTTACTTTTTTCGCACAAGAACGCATAATTCGTTCCACATTGTATCCCTGCGAGGCTCGCGTGGTCTCTGATTCGCCCGCAATCGTCATTTTTTCCTGGCTCGCCGGTTACCCTGAGGTGTTTATAAGAGTATTCATGAATGCGCGTCACTGCGCGTCACTAAATACTGCTTCATGAACGCCGCTTTACAGCATAATAGTTTTAGTATTTGCAGCAACAGACATGGCTCTAGTGTCCGTGGTCCGTGTGCGCTCACTAACATCGTATCTGTGCGTGTGTTTTTGCTCGCGACTATGCACAATTATAGTGCCTTAGACTTTAGTCATTAGCCTTAGACATCCCCAACGTCCCCCAAGCCTTACCACATTGCTGCACTCGGCGATCCAAGTGAACTGTCCGACGCATAATAGGCCCAGTTGTTCTCGCGGTCGTTGGTTTGCGTACAACCACCTGAGCGGGTTTTTCGTGGTTATTGGTACAGGGTTGGTGCACCTTGTTACAGTCAATCAGCATGATGCGTGATATAAAAAACGTTACAATTGAAAGAACACACACCGGAACACGGAGCGATGCGTTCTGCTGCCACCCAGACGTTCGTGGCAGCCGAAATGGATGCCTGCGTGTTAGAACTCCATTTTTGCCCTTTTTTAAGAGTGCAGTCAGAATAAAAATATAAACCAAAAGCAATCAGAGGATTGGCGGCTTTTTTGGTTCACTGATTTGGCCAACTAGCTCGACGCAGTCAATCAGCAGTTAGGTTTTTTTATATTTTTGTGCTTCAAACTTGAATAAAATGAGTCTTTTTCTGCAGAATAAAAATCCTTTCAGTATCTTTTCATATTTGTTTTTTTTACCAGCCACGCTCCGATGTCTCCCACAGCGGATGCGTCCGGAATTAGTGCCAGTCGACTTGAGAGGGCCTGACAGTGTGCTACTGCGCTACTGTAGGTTACGGTAGTGCTGTTGTACGCGAAACAACTGCCACCGTGGTGGTACAGAGCGCTTGTGCAGTTCCTTGTAGACGTTGCGTTTGACAGGGACACTAAAAAGTACCAAATGAGCACGTGTGTAATTAGTTTTTTCTTCAAAAGTCGTTTTCTGAGAGAATCTATGTTTTTGGAGGCAAATCCTATTTTGAATTAATTGTTCCTCTCTTTTTATTCCTGCCAAACCGGTGCGACGGTGTGGCAAATGCAGCACCACAGCGTCGCACGGGCATACCACAGAAGGCAATCACCATCGTGGGACATCTTCATTTCACGATTGTTTTTATTCAAACAAGCTCCTCCTTTAGGGCGCAATGCAAAATTCAAAATGCTAATGTTGCTGAAAATTAGCTAAAAACGTGCTCTGCTGTGGATATAACTGATAAAAAAACTAGAAATTTACCCAGATAGAACACAAGAACTGCAAACACAATTCTCTTGGTTGGTTTTATCATTATTGTGCTGTGATTACGTTCAGCATTCGATTTTCGGTTTCCTGAAAAAATTGCTAGTGAAACCGTCGTTATGTTTTTAAAATGTTTCATCACTGAAATAACTGTCATTGTTGATACAATTGAACTGCAATAGAGCTAAACTAAAATTAAAACTCTGAACAACATTATTCGATTTGATAAATTAGTGCCATCATGGGCCACATGAACCACTCTTGAAGTCAACATGATAACAAACATATGTAATTTGTCGAGCGCACCTTGTGGAATATTTTTAAAATTCAGGATCCTTTTATGCAGAAAGGATCTAAGTCAAAATAGACAAAGTTTCGTATTGGAGACGTTCGCTGTACACAAAAATTCTTCAATTACCGCAGCAGTAAAAACCAAAATCGATGTAACCAACGCAATCAAAAAGGTCATTTGTGCTGAGAAGGGTGCAAGTTGTCTAGAAAAGTGGACACCGGTCCGCTGTTTCACATTTATTACCTTTTTAATTATTTTCTGACAAACAAGCTATTAGTTTTTGGGCGTATCTAAAATTTTACCCGACAAGCTTATCCATCAATGCTTTGGTGGCGTCAATTTTGATCAACGATATTGCCAATGAAAACTACAAAGTGTGATAAATCATTCAGAAGCTTGGCGGATCTAAATTTGACAAATAAACAGTCTCCATATAAGGTCTCCTCTTGCCCGCACGTGCAATACTTCATTTGTACATAGTTCAACCAGACTTTATGCTGTTCGTTTGCGTGACATAGCAGTTTCAACAATTTTTTATTGATGACAGCAAAAGAAAGAAACACAAAAACCAGACGACCCCTCCGAGGGGATTGTGTGTCAACTTTGCCACTAAAAAAAGGCCGCATCTTTGCCACTGGTATAACTGCTGGTAATTGTGCCTGCATGCATGCAACTTTGCCACAAACAATGCACGTTATAAGATGCAGCCGCAACTTTGCCACTACAGGGTGTTTGTTGCTTTCACGCAATTCTGCTTACTGAGCAAATTGTTGAGTACTAACGGGTGGTTTTTGAACATGTTAATTGTTGGGTTTTTGTTCTGCGCGCACCGGGTGTGCATATGCTCCAGAGGAAGACAACTGCTGTGAAAACTGGGGCAGCTCTGCATGTGACATTGACTTACGCGTGCAACTGCAGTACCGACCAAAGAACTACACAATTACACAACTGGAGGGGGCCGATTGGCGTGACCCCAACAATTACAATCTCCAAGAGGCGACTTGGGGTAAGAAATAATAGTAACAGAACACATTCGATAACTATCCAATACCGAAGTTTCTGGTCGTCCTGCTGGGCGGGTCAGGGCAATTTTTTTAGGTCGGGCCTGTGGGCGATCTGGCTTAAAAAACTGTGCGGGTCGGGCTAAAACCGACAGGCCCGACGTACGTGTACCTCGGTGAATCGGAGAGCATAGTTTTAGGGACGTGTTGTGGCTTTCGAGAGTGCGTTACAGGCCACAAGCCATTCACTTCCTGAAATTAGGGAGCGACTTTCAAAAAAAGAACTGCTGAAAAAGGTGGCACTCCGGCTTGTTGGACCATCACGTGGCACGCCATGACCACACGCTCGCACGGGTCACAAGAACAGTGATCAAACTGCAGGGTGAAACAATCAGACAACGCATCAGCAAGTCAACCCTGATTGAGCTTCTTTTGTAATCTGCGTAATATTTGTCCATCAGCGCGTACATTGTTGCGTTTCGAAGAAAGTGCATCGCAGCACAGTGGAGGGCGCACTTGGTGCAAAAGAAGCACAGCAGAACACTAAGAGATGGAGTTTTGAGTTTGTTCCAGTGGTACCACTCAAAGACTGTCTTGCATCCTACGTCTGTTTTCTCTTCGCCCATCAATAGACACCTTCAATTCGATTCTTTTTGCCTATGTACAGATACAGTACATGTACGTGGAGTGTGCAATTCTTTATGGTACTGTGTGGCCGAATGAACAAGGCAGTACTTGTATTCTTCCTCAAGGCGGGTTAGCCGCAGACTAGGAGTTGTTTTATTCAAGAATTTCAAGATAATTCCCAGTCATGTGTGCAAGGGAGAGAGAATGAACAGAACAGATCTAGACAGAAAATACAGTTTTTTACTGGAAAACGATAAACAAACTCATCAATCCGTTCCCCATCTTCTTTTTATAAGACCTTACACGCTTAACATGAATATCCCGGGCATGTCACTTCCCACCGCCGTTTACTGTCACGGAAAACAAATTAAAAAACCGTATTGAACAGGACACGGACACTGGACTCTGCGGGACATGATTCTTTTTGGCATGTTCTCTTATTACAGGCACTTCACACTTTATCCAAAATAATAAGATTTTTTTTCAAATTTTATATCCGATACAAGGGCTCCTCATACAAAAGACGTTACGGTTTGGTGGCCTATGTATGAAACAGTTTGCGGTAATCGTTTGAATTTTACGCATTTCAAAACTTCTTTTTTCTATTTAAAACACAAATGAAGGTTACAACTTATAAGCATAAGTCAGCACTGGAATCGTTTATATTTTTGTAGAACAAATCATCTAAACACAACTGATACAAATCTGTGGGCGAATCCTACTTCGTGCGGCGGTGCCTATTATGTTTTTCAAACTTTTCAATCATTTCTATATCCAAATGGACTAGGACACTCGTTGAGTGGATGCGTCAGATTCACCATGCCAATGTAAACGTCGAAGTGCATCGTGAACCACTCACAGTACCATTTCTGATCCGCACACACGTGCGTGAACTTCTTCGAAAACTAGAAGAAAAAAAATTCCACTGAAGTAAAGTGTCATCATGAAGACATAACAAAATAAAAACACCCGCTCCTGATATGAAAAAATCCGTCGTTTCTTTTTTGGAGCACTAAAGCCCAGTTTTAACTGCGTATGCATACAGTATACTGGAACTTTGATTTGAAAGTGCGCGGTCTTCAGAGGAGGCCTTATTTATGTAGCTGTACCGTAAAATCGCGTTTGTCAGTCATCAGTGGTTCATACAAAGATTCCCAGAAAACAAAAAAACATGTATTGCATACGCTCGCAAAACGTCGTGCCTTGTGGCTTATTGCCCGGGATGGTTGATTTTGTGATATTCTGCTTTCTAGGTTCGCTGATGTTTTACCAGACATAACATCTGTCTGTGGTAAAACACCTATGGCAGTTCTGCCTGGTGTCCGTCGCACTGACGAGCCAGGTGGCACCGCGGTATGCGTCTACCTGGCGAAACCGCGAACAGCGAACTTCATCTATGTATGCTCGATTCGAAATTGTCAGACAAATTTTAAAACTCTTTCGTAAAACGCATCCATTTGGAAGCGACTTAATGGTGTGTTTCTACAGTTTCGTCGATTTATCATCTACCTTGTGAATTTGTTGTCCACTACCATCTCTGCCGTCACAATACAGATAATTCGGTCTGTGGTTGTAACTTGCCGTTCTTTCCTTCATATAGTTGTACATTGCGTCGCACACTTCATATGGAAAAACTAAAAACTGGTCAGTTTTCGCTTGTGTTTTCATTTGTTGTAAAGCGTTTTTTTTGAAGTTGACAGAAGTTTGCTGGTTTTACTGTATTCATTTTGCCGCAAGCTTTTGTTGAGTAATCAATTTTTCGGGTTCTGCGACTCAATTCGTTTGCAGAGGCATGTAAAAGAAAAACTATAGTTTTAATTTTTATGTGGCAATTCAAAAGAGCCTGCGAGCGACCCGGCCATAATTCTGCTACTCGGATCAGTTTACCAGTTTTGAATTCCAAGCGTTTTCAATTTCCAACTTGAATTTCATGCACGAAACTGTTTACCAACCAATGCGCACATTGAGTCTCGGAACCAAAATAAATAGTGAAGTACAGGGTGGGCCAAAAAAAAGGTTCCATTTTCAAACTGCTGTCACTGGCTGGTATTTCAATATTATGAGCTGAAATTTTCAGCATTGATAAAACATGTGATGCCATTTTTCTGACAAAATTTTTATTCAGTTTGGTCAAGTAGATTCAGTTTTACAGCACAATGTTTAAAAATTCTCAAATTTTCAAAAAAACGGATTTTTAACCAAGAATTTAACAACGAATCATTGCTCATAGACATCCAAATCATCATCAAGGTTTGTCGTCCGGCAGCGGCTGGATGGAATTTTACGCGAAACTGGCGAGTCACTGCAGAAAAACTTTCAGATTGCTCCCACCAGATAGCACACCAGACCCGTTGTTCTGCTGTCCACTTTTAACCGTGACGAAACTGCAGAAAACTGAAACTGAAACACTGTTTTTATTCAAACCGCAGGAAAACTTTTCAAAAGAAACAAATTAACAGACAGAGCAACACAGAAAACAAAAAATCAACTGAACAACTCTTTCTGTCGCAGTCGCATGGCTGCTGACTCGAGTTCGTTGTGAAACATCAGAATTTCGCTCGAGGTGCTCAAATGCAATTTAAGTGTGAGACCTTTCCACTCTGAGCGCATGATTTGAACTATCACGGGTATCCAAAAAGACCAATTTGTCACCTTCGCAACAGTTTCAAAATTGAATCTCGCATCTTGATACTAATTTTTTCTTGCACTCATTTCAGTCAATTTGTTGATTTTTCGAGCTTTTTAGAAAATCTGCCACAGTGAGCGCTAGGAATTATATATCGGAAAAAAAAATTTTGTCAGTAAAATGGCAACGCATGTTTTATCAGTGCTGAAAATTTCAGCTCATAATATTGAAACACCAGCCAGTGACAGCAGTTTGAAAATGGAACCTTTTTTTTGGCCCACCCTGTAAATCAAGTTTACAAGTACTTGGAATATCCTTGCGAATCAACAGGTCGTTTCTACTGAAAGTGTCATGGTCCCACACTTCCTGAAATGCACAAAACAACACTTGAAAATAGTTAAAAATATGTTGATCGTTCCAACAAATCGCTTCACACCAGAGATGGCCTCAGCCTCGTTAAAAAAGTACCCAGGCATCATGACTTTTTTCTTTTCCAAATGGATCTTGGAATCGCCCGTAAGCTAATTGCTGCAAACGACAGCTTAATCCTTGGACCCAGAATCAAAATGAAAAGACAACTCGGGCGGCAGTGTCATACGATGCGCATCCAAAATGGCAGGTCCCAATACGTCGGTCGTTCGACTCCACTGTCCGTGCGACACGTGTCCAGTACAAAAAAATCTTTCCGAAATTGTTCCGTGAGATCGGCGAGCGTGAAAGTAACCGTACAGTCGTCAGGAGTTCCAACACCTGGCTCAGTCGGTTGTTGTACTGATGTGACAAAGGCGTGTGCGTATCAGTGGATAAACATTATGGCGAACACGTGCAGAGGCAGAAACAAGCACGCACGCACGCACGCACGCACGCACGCACGCACGCACGCACGCACGCACGCACGCATGATTCTGGTTGAAAAATTACCACTGACCGTTGCATCTGTATATGCTCTTGTACGTGAGTTTGTGTCTGAAATAATTGATTCAAACAAACATTCCTGTTTTTTTTCCTTTAACCTGTACAATTTTGTTACGTGTTCTGTTCGTTCAATGTGTAGCCGTCCAGGGCTCCCAATTCGTCATCGCCAACCAGTTTCCAAGCTGTCTTTTCTGAAATGGACTACTTATTAAATATAATTTGAACGTTACAAAAGCAGTCTATGAAAAAAAAATTTTCAAAAATAAATTTCAGAAGTGAAAAATTGAAATTTTCAAACAATGTTGCATGCATACGCCATTTTCTTTCGTTCCAATCGTAGGACCTTCCTTCTCGCCCGTCGAGTCTTTGGTCCCTAATTCTTTTGCGTCGTTGTAGTTGCACCTTGCAGTTCAAGTTTACTTTTTAATCTCACCATCTAATCAAACACGCTTAAAAAGTCACCTTAAAAACACCTGAAAAAACGCTTTTCAACGGCGGTCACGGAAAGAACCATTTCACTTACCCAAACCTTCGGCTCGCATAGTTCCCCTCGCTCCACTTCACAATACATCGATTTGTCTGTTATCGAGAGAATATTGGTAACTTTCAACACACATACAGTGGCGAGCAAAAGTTTGGAAACCCCTGTGCGCCTGTGGGTGTATGGTGGTATGTATGTGCGTGCTTTCATTGTGCGTCTCTCCGCAACACATGCTAGTTTTGTTTTTATGAACACAACAACTGCTTGTTCCAAAAATTAAAAATATTTGCTTATGTGCACAGGAATAACGCAAAAATGCGCAATGTGCAGCGCACGCAGGGGTTTCCAAACTTTTACTCACCACTGTAGCTGCGAAAATTCTCCACAAAACATGAAACGAAAACAAAACGTAAACTTACGTCCCTGACGTATTACGACCCTTCTGATGCTGATTTGGACATACTGTCTGAAAGTAAAACACAAAAATGAACCAAGCGCCGAGACCGAACAGAAAGTTTTCAGTATACAGTCGAACTGAAAATTATAGGGAAGCAGCTGATTGGCTGGTGATGCACGTGATGCATGCTTTCTGTGCAGAAAATGCTGTGTGGGGAAGAATTTAGTTTGCACAGAAAGCATGCATCACGTGACCCCCAACCAATCAGCTGATTCCCAATAATTTAGAGTTCGACTGTCGCATGAGTACACGAATATGTCAGGCGTGTCTTGGCGGGAAGCTCAGAAAACAGCATGTTTCACAATACTGTATGCGTTCAGTGGCCTGCGCAACAAAAAACTGACATATACGAGTGCCCAAGTCGTCATTGTTGTAAACTGTAATGTTCCGAACCGAATTTGATGCGTGCGATCTACCGATTTTAGAACCACCACCAGCAAAACGGCAAGACCAATGAAATTCATGGTGCGACACCGACGGAAAATGCGAATTGAAGAGGTGTTGTAAATTGACTTTGACCACAGTGGGCTCAAAGAGAAGCGAGTATTGTAGATTTATTCAAACGTGTCCGACCGAAATGACGTCGTTTTGTTTCCTCAAACGCTCGTTTGTCATGCACAGATACAATTTCAATTTAGTTCACCCCTTAACCTGAACTTTTACTTTTTGAGAACGTGTGTCAACCAAACTAAAATTCCGTGTCTCGCTGCATGACAAGCACATGGTTTAGAGCATGCAAGTGGCGTCATTTCAGTCAGAGACCGTCAGTAAAGAGTCCTTTACTCTCTCGACTACTGAATGCTAAGGGCCAGGGTATTTTTTTCCCCGCGTTTGAACGCTCTCCTACTGATCAAGTATGGTTAAAAATGTCTTTAAAAACATATCGGTATTTTATATAAACAAAGAATTTCCCGTTTCATGAAGGAGGCGCTATAATCGTAAACATATGGCGCGCATATTGCGGTGAATTGCAGATTTTCAAAGGCATGCAGAACGGTGCGCTGTATCGTTGAACGACGCACTGCTACTATTGGCCTTCCTAAGCTGATCACTTTTAATTGAAGGTTGAGTGATTGAAGGTTTGGAAACACAGGTTTTTCCTTCTTCTGTAACCGTGCTAATGGAACTTATATGCAAGACTTTACGGTATACCGTATTACCCCCATTAAACCCCCCCCACCATTAATCCCCCCCACCAATAAACCCCCACCCCCCGACCAGTTTCCGAATAATCCCCCCTCCCCACAAATAATCCCCCATGGGGGATTATTGGAGACCTGTTTGAAACACATACCCAGCGAATTCAGTGGCTGGTTGCAGTGAAAATGATGAAATTGTGCTACCAAAGGCCCCAAATGGATGAGTTAATGGTAATTTCATTACAAAAGGCTGTTACAAAAGGAAATCTCTGTGAAAAGTAGAAGTTTCTCCGACTTTTTTTGCCTGCCATGCAAGTTATTTTTGCCATTTTTCAACAAACCCCCACCCCTAGAATTTTTTTTGTAAATAACCCCCCCCAATAATCCCCCCCCCCCCACCAATAAACCCCCACCCCTAAAAGTCGCTGACGTATTAATCCCCCATGGGGGTTTATTGGGGGTAATACGGTAGTATCAATTTTTTAAGTTCTGCAACTGAATACTTGTGCAGACATTAAACGGAAACTAGTTTCGATCCTTCTATGGCAACTCAAAGTCGCCTAAGTGATTCTGCCCTATGTAGGGGACTCGGATCAGTTTACAAATTTTGAATTCCCGCGTCCTGCATAAAACTGTTTACCTGTCCATGAGCGCATTGAGTTGCGGGACCAAAATGAAAGATCATAGTTACAAAATGTTACAGTAGTGTTGCCTTTTTCAGTAATGTTACATCAACACTTGTTTGATGTTCCTTCTTCATATTGTACAGCTTCGTTTGTCACCAATCGTGCAGATTGTCCAGTTGCAGTTTGCCATGAGGTTGAGTGCTTCGGTGGTTTTACTTCTGCTGCTACATGCGCCGAAACTCAGCAAATCGAGACCGTTAAAACAGTACGTGTGCGGTTTTGCGTATTTTTTCAAACCACCTCAAAATTATAACACAACAAAGCGACAAACGAAAGATGCGGAAAATGGCAGAGCTTTATTATTGAGTTGCGTTCATTCATCAACGTGATTTGAATAAAAAATGTCAAAATTAATGTCTTAAAGGAAGCTGACCTTCCATTTTTTATGCTTTTTTCTTCATCTTTTTCAGATACATCCAAATCCGCATCAGCGAAGTATATATTGAAAAGGGAGGTAAGTTTTTTGTATGCTAATTGAATTAAATTTCACAGAACACTGCAACCAGTACGATACAACCACCAAAAATCCTCATATAGGGTCCCCTAACATAGCAGTGCAACTAAACTGAATAATTCAGAAGCGAACCATTTGTTGTGAGCGCTGTTTACTGAGCAAATTGTTGAGTACTAACGGGTGGTTCTTGAGCATGTTAAGAGACCGTCCGCAAACCGGTGCAACATTTTTGCCCCTAGCCGAAAATAGATTTCGCTCAAATTTGGTATGGAGGTACCCTTAGGTCCAACTAAGAAAAAACTGGCCCGCTTTTGGAATGAGACCCTTGTGGTGTGGTGCTACAGGTCTCCAAAGTATGTCGTCGAAAAACGTCATTTTTGGCGTTTTGACAAACAACGTCTTTTAACGCAACACAGAAACGTTATCGAACGTTGATGCCAATATGAAAAATGTAGTATTTTGCAAGGGCTTTCATGTGCTGTATTTAGTTTTTCAAAAAACACAAACCCTAATTTTGGTACAAACAAAATGCGTAAAAAAATTGATGTCCAAAAATTTCAAAAATTTTGGTTTTTAGCTTTTTATGCCCCAGCGTTCAGTTGGCCCCAAAATTTCTCTTCGCTATCTTTTTTGCAATAAAAAACTGGTCTAGAAAACATTTTAACAAGTTGCAAACCGTTCCCTCTTTTGAGGTTTTTTTTCGTTGCAAGGTTGGTTGAGAAATTTATGTTTTTGCTAGTGTAAGCATTTATTGCTTTATTAAGTCCACTTAAAAAACGTTTTAACCATTGTGATCCGTACCAAATGTATGTAATTTTGAACGCTCTTTCACGTGGTTTAATTTGTTTTAAAAAATACTAAACTATATGTTCGGTGTAAACACAAAATTGCTTCAGATACCAGACCTTTTGGTGTACCGTAAAAAAGTTCATGGGTTCTACAGTCACAATGCTTTAACTTATAGAGTTTTTCTTTACACCATCACTAGCCAATTGACCCGAGCGTATGTGGCTTAATCAATGCCAAGCCTTTTTGGTGAAGTGGCATTGACTTAGAAAGAAAAAACTGTAACGTTTACTGAATAATAACCCTGAAGAAAATTTACCTTGTGCTGCCGTGAAGTCGTCTACAATACAGTATTTTTTAATGTATTTAAATAAATAAAAAATGCGAAGTGTATGATTTTGCTATTTTTACCCGTTTACCCTAACCGAAGGCAAGCCTTTTTGTAAGTGGAGTAAAATTGAATAAAAAATATAAAAACTAACGTTTTTTCAATTACCCGTTTTAAAAGGCTAATGCTTTTTTACCCGTTTACCTAAGCCAAGCCTTTTTTGCAAAGTGAAAATGCGAAGTTTATGATTTTGCTATTTTTACCCGTTCACCCTAACCTAAGTCAAGCCATTTTGTAAGTTAAGTAAGACAATAACAAAATGTCACACACAAACTCTAGTTTCCTTTTCTTTTCGGAACCCAAAGCAAATACAAATTTGAACGAAAAATCTATATTTCAGGCATTTTGAGGGTGGTATCTTGCTAAATTAGTTTTTTAACAAAAGCGAAATGATGTTTATCAGACTTTATTGCATGTCCGTGTCTATTTTCAACAACAACGGAGAAACGTTCCTTCAACTGGGTCGCATCCTGAGGGAAACTTACCATAAATTTGGTATTTTGGGTATTTTTGTCCAGTTTGGGAATTTGCTGCTCAATAAAAATTTCTAATTTGTTTTTTGAATATTTCTCATCATTCTTTAGCAGACTTTTCTACACTTTTTGGTTTAATTTACAGACTTTTTACCTTATTTTGATAGTCCGAGTCACCAAGGATCAATTCTGCCCAAATAAAAGGGGTTTTAAGGGTTGGAACCTCGTTTTTAAGGGCAAATAAGCATTTTTCAAATTTTTAAATGTCAGCATCGTGTTCTGCGTCAAAAATAACCCCTAAGTACAAACTTTCAGACCAAAAAGAGCAATTTCATAAAAATCGAGTGTTTTGGGCACAAACTTTGGACCAGTCAAAATGAATGAGCGCCCGTGGTTTGAAAAAATCGAATGCATGGGTGAAATGCGCATGGACGGGGATTATAACGACCTGTAGTTCCCACACCTGCATTTTGAAATTTATGGTCATTTTTGGCAAAAAACTGCATTTTTGACCGTTTTTGGAGTACCCAAATTTTGCACTTTTTTGCCCCTAAAAAGGATAATTTTCATTCAAATTTTTTTTCTGAAGTTTGAGCTGTTAGCGCAGGTTTTGCGCTTTCGTTTGATATCCGGATGAAGATATAAGGCCAAAGGAGTGCAGAGTTACAGCTATTTTTGTGCAAAAACGGCAAAAATCGTGTTTTGCTTGACCTGGCTTCGGTTTCAAGGCCCCACAGCTCGCCACAGTGGGTCTTAGGAGCTGAAAATTTTTTTGGGAGAGTTTCTTGCGTATATCAAACTATTCCCCCTATCAGAATGTCAAAAACTGAAAGTCAAAAAATTGGCTGGCCGGACTTGGGCTGTCTGAGTCGCGGACAGCATCTTAAGTGGACTTAACAAAGCAATAAAAGCTTATACTGGCAAAATTAAAAATTTCTCAACCAACATTGTAACGAAGCAAACCTCCTAAGAAAAAACGGTTTGCATATTGTTAAAATGTTTTCTAGACCAGTTTGTTACGGTAAAAATGATGGTGTAAAGAAAAACTCTATAAGTTAAAGCGTTGTGACTGCAGAAATCATAAACTTCTTCGTAGTACACCAAGAGCTCTGACATTTAAAGCAATTTTAAGTTTGCATCAAACATATAGTTTATTATTTTTTAAAACAAACTAAACCACGTGAAAGAGCGTTCAAAATTACATATATTTGGTACAGATCACATTGGTCAAAACGGTTTTTAAGTGGACTTAATAAAGCAATAAAAGCTTATACTAGCAAAATTAAAAATTTCTAAACCAACAATGTAACGAAAAAAACCTCAAAAGAGGGAGCGGTTTTAATCTTGTTGAAATGTTTTCTAAACCAGTTTTTTACGGAGAAAATGATGTTGTAAAGAAAAACTATATAAGTTAAAGCGTTGTGACTGCAGAACCCATGAACTTCTTTACGGTACACCAAAAGGTCTGGGATTTGAAGAAATTTTGTGTTTGCACCGAACATATAGTTTAGTATTTTTTTAAACAAATTAAACCACGTGAAAGAGCGTTCAAAACTACATATATTGGGTACAAATCACAATGGTTAAAGCGTTTGTTAAGTAGACTTAATAAAGCAATAAAAGCTAATACTAGCAAAAACATAAATTTCTCAACCAACCTTGCAACGAAAAAAACCCTCAAAAGAGAGAACGGTTTGCAACTTGTTAAAATGTTTTCTAGACCAGTTTTTTATTGCAAAAAAGATAGCGAAGAGAAATTTTGGGGCCAACTGAACGCTGGGGCACAAAAGGCTAAAAACTGAAATTTTTAAAATTTTTGGACATCAATTTTTTACGCATTTTGTTTGTACAGAATTAGGGTTTGTGTTTTTTTTGAAAAACTAATTACAGCACATGAAAGCCCTTGCAAAATACTACATTATTCATATTAGCATCAATGTTTGATGACGCTTCTGTGTTTCGTTAAAAGACGTTGTTTGTCAAAACGCCAAAAATGACGTTTTTCGACGACATACCCTACTTTGGAGACCTGTAGCACCACACCACAAGGGTCTCATTCCAAAAGCGGGCCAGTTTTTTCTTAGTTGGACCTAAGGGTACCTCCATACCAAATTTGAGCGAAATCTATTTTTGGCTAGGGGCAGAGTATTACCAAAATGTTCCTCCTAATTCCGGACGGTCTCTTAATAATTTTTTCAACGTTTGTAAAAAAGACTTCGGAATTTGTTTGGCACCAAAATTTTTATGTTTCAGTAAATATGGCACAAGTTATGGCAGTTTTAAAAAATACGTCATTTTTATAAAAAATGAACAAAAATGACACGAGCGGAGAGCAGAAAAAGCAAATCAAACACTCACAGTACCAAAATATCAAACGTCTAATTGTCCTCAATGTGCTGGCTATCTTTTTCAATCAGTTTATCCATTCATTGTCGAATTTCAAAACACCTGCCAGGCGCTCTTCGTCGCTGATTTCGCCCACAGTTTCACCGATGGCCACAATCAGCTCATCGATGGATGCTGGGTGGGTCTCATAAACACGGTGCTTTAAGCGCCCCAGAGCAGGTAGTCGCACGCTGTGATGTCAGGCGAACGTGCAGGCTAGGCAATTGGCCTACCGCGGCCGACCCAGCGCTGGTCAAACTGAGTGTCCAGCCTCCAGCCAGTCGCGCACCGGTGCGGGCGGCAATTGAAAATGTGTGTATTTTTTCAAATGCTTATAACTCAGGTTATATTCAACGTATCGCAACGTTTTTAGTGTCAAACAAATTCCCCGAAGTCTTTACTACAAACGCTGAAAAAATTATAAAAATTGGTCAACGCACGCACGCGTAATTACAAAAACAAATGTTGTACATCTAGCTGGGACACCATGTACATGTAGCATAACAGTAACCTGAATACTCGCATAAAAACTTCCTCGCGAACGTGCATGGAAAGTCATGCAGTGTCGATGTGGCTGTTGTACTGAAGATGTATATGGCACAGTTTCTATCCTCTCCAAACACAGACACCGACGCCGGCTCTATGGGCAGTATCGGTCTGCCCTGCGACCACCAGAACCAATTGCCACGCGGCTCGTCGCTTGTGTTCGTCTGCGCCGCTGCCACCCAACCAGAAAAATCGTTATACCCGTTCGCTGCCTTTGCGTTGGAAATTTTTAACAGACGGCCACGAATATTTTTTTTGTTTCACAGAACAGTCACTCTCAGAACGTCCACTGAACATTTTCCTGAACAATTTGTTCACTCCGCGCCACTGGGCAGCAGAGCAAAATCCATGACCGCTCTTTGCTTTGTGTGGCTTTCAATGGATGTTGGCATTTTGTTGAGCCTGGTTTTAAATGAAACTGTTGTGCAACACGCACTGCAATGGGGATGGGACCTTGGAGTAAACATGAACATGTTAGTTGACGGTGGCTTCCGGACCTTCTTCTATTTTTTCCTTAGACAATGCTGAAAAACATCTATAGGAAAGGCCAGGCCGTATTTCACTCGCCTTCAAAGTCAATATGTTTTCAACCGCGTCATTCTGCATTATCGCTAGTTGTCCGGCTAAAAGATTAAAATTTAAAATTGGAATCTCGATTTTGGTTCCATATTGGTTTTTAGTGTTGCCGATTAAAAATACGTAAACTGACTGCCTAAATCGCCGACAGGAGTATTTTCGCAGAACACAGTAGCGTCGGTAAAGTTCTTGCTTGGTGACATATAGAGGATGCAGGTTTTGTTGAAGTAGAACGAAAACTGGACATTGGAACTGGACGTGGCAGATGCGCAGTTCGTTGCGAGATCTTTGACAAAAAAAGTTGCTTTCAGTATTTAATTTTCAGCTCAAGAAAAACTGTCTGTAACTGACACGTGACAGAACATCTGACGTAGTTTCTGTCATGAGATATAAGATTATTGCGCTGAGAAAAAAAGGGGCTACGGAAATCGCATTCAAGTGGGTTGCACGCGTTTCAACAGCCGCTTTGGTAGCCCCCGTTCTCTTAGTGCACGCACACGCTGCAAAGTGCTGAAAAACGAAAAAACTGAGAAAAAACTGCAACGGAAAGTGAATGGAGTGGCCTACCACAGATGGCGAATTTCAGGCGCCAAACAACATTGGCGAACAGTAAAATCATCAAATGTTGTTCTGTCATCGCGATGTTCGCTGGTACAAAAAATGTGGGTGCGGTTTGGCTGATACTGTCTAGAATAACTGTGAATTAGAATGAATCTGTCGCACTGATTTTATAATGCTAGAAGTGTGGGAGAAGCCAAAACTTACAATATATGTAAAATTTGGTTCAGGGTTTTCTGAAATTCAACGTTACCAAGCAACAATCAACAGACGCTACCGTATCAACATTTCTGCCTCCACCGTGTACACAATACAGTCTATCTGTCAAAAAACGCCCAGCAGAAATTTTTAAATTTGAAACAAAATTTCGTGTTATTGAAAAATTTTATTCATTTTAAGTTAATTACACTCGGATGATGGATGAGGATGAAACATGCATGTCCAGTAGTTTTCAATACAGAACAGTTTTTTGTATCAGAAAAGCTCATATTTTTGTGCGTATGTATTTTTATGTTGAAAGGATGTTATGATTATTGGTTTTCCAATTGTTTCAAGCAACTTTTTTCACAATTTCAGTCGCGATGATCAATATGATCGATTTTGTGACCCCCGCCACCATTGTTTGTCAATCAATTTTTTACAAATGTTCAGCCATACAGGCGTTGCTTAGAAATACTGAAAAGAGACAACGATTTTCTCAAATGAAAAACAAAACAAACTAAAAAAACAATCACTGAGGTCATTTCGCTTTGAATGTTGATCTGGTTTGGTTTTTCATCTGGATTTGCATCTGATCGAATGAATGGAGGAATGAATTCATTTGATTTCGGCAGAGGAACAAAACCACACATATTAGCCACTAGCGAGCAAACTAGCAAGCAATCCAACTAACTAGTTCAAACATTTTACAATTTACACAACAAAAATTCACAAACACTACCAAAAAGCACCGATTTCACGAAAGAACCATTCGGTTATAGGCAGATTTCCATGGCCGCCATCAGCTGATCGATGGTGTCGACTCCGTGGAAGATGTGATCGTGCGTTATCGTCATGTCCAGAAGTTCTTGCCTGCAACAAAACAGACGACTGTTCAATGTCACATACAGTGGCGGCCAAAAGTGTTGGAACGCTGCGCGCGTCTATGCAGTACAGGGTGGGCCAAAAAAAGGTTCCAATTCTAAAATGCTCTCACTGGCGTGTGCTGAGATGTTTAGAGCTGAAAATTGAAACACTGTTAGAAAACAGTTGGAGGTTTTTTTGACCAAATTTTTTTTACGGTATGTTGCCCCTGTTACTCACTACAGCAGAATATCTGAAAAACATGAAAAATCGACACATGTGGTGAAATGCAGAGGGTTAATTTAGCTGTAACAAAGACCAAATGATGAATGTTGGTGACAACCCGAGTGTTCACAACACAAAAAAAGATTAAAAAAACAATACGCACATACAGTAGCTTAGAAATGCCGAATGCTGAATTGCATTTGCTGAACAATCTTTGATCAACCTGATGTTTCACTTCGAGTCTTAGCGTGCGTGAGCGGTTCTGCCCAGAACAGATGCGAATTTATTTTTCCAGATGTAAACTGTTTTTTCTTTTTTTAATTCACACAATTTGCCACTCTGATACAATAATTTTCACCATAGCAGACTGGATATTTTTTGCTGTGAAAGATGCAATTCCATTTTCAGTCGTTGCTGCCATCATGGTTAAGTGGACGTCAGAAAAACGAGTCTGGTCTGCCAATTGGTGGGAACATGCTAATAACTTTTCCATAGCAGTTTCGGCAATTTGTACAAAATACAATTTTACCCCGCATAGCGATACATCAGTTCGGAAGCCCGTTTATGAGCAATGATAAACAGTGAGATTATGGATAAACGTTGTTTTTTCGTCAAAAATCGCTATTTTTGAAAATTGCACTGTAAAAAATGAACAAAAACGTGTAAACCAAAAAAAAAATTTGATCACAAAAAACTCTCTAAGTGTTCTACGGTATGGCCGTTTAAACATGGCAGCTTTTTTCAGGGTGGAAGGAGCGCGCGAATTTTGAATGAAAGAAAAAAGACGTTCAGAAACTGAATTGTGTGCCAAATTTGACGCGTTTTTTTTAAACTAATAGATTATCCGCGCTATTCTGTTCATTTTTTATCCCTTGTACACATGATTGGGAATTATGTTGGCTTTTTTGAAAAAGACAACTCCTAGTCTGCGGCTGATCCCGCCTTGATGGACTGCCTCATTTATTCGGCCATACTGTAACAGTGCTCCAAATTTTAAGCCATGAGGTTCTTGTTACAGCTAAATCAACCCTCTGTATTTCACCACATTTGTCGATTTTTCCTGTTTTACAGATATTCTGCTGTTTTGAGTGATAGGGGCAACATACCGCAGCAAAAATTTGGTCAGAAAAACCTCCAAATGTTTTCTAATAGTGTTCCAATTTTCAGCTCTAAACATCTCAGCATACGCCAGTGAGAGCATTTTAGAATTGGAACCTTTTTTTGGCCCACCCTGTATATTGCAAGCGTGTTGCATCAGCCGTACAAACGCTATTATAAGAATTTATGGGCAACGTTGAGTTGAAAAAGTGTCCCGTGTACCCAACACCCAACAACCCAACAATAATGCAACACGCGCGCATACACAGCACACACACGCGCAGCGTTCCAACACTTTTGGCCGCCACTGTAGTTTGGCAGTAATATAAATTTTGCCTTTTCTTTGCTTTTGTTTCGTCTGTTTCCTTTTATTCGAGATTTTAATGTAATCAGCACTCATAAACCACCCGGCCAATAAACTCAACAATCCCATCCCCCACAAATTTTTTTTGTAATTTCATCTTTGATTTTGATATGTGATTGGAAAGAAAGACAAGGTTGCTGGCAGTCCGCAAACTGTTTGCACTTTTTAAAAAAAATTTGTAATACGAAACACATTTACTGCCGAAATTAAAACAACTTTTTCCGTCCCATCCGACAGTGTGCGAATTTAATTGCATCAATTACTTACTGTCACGTGCGTGCGTGAATCACACGGTCAATTTCGCGTGTCTATTTAAAAGTTTTTAAAAAAACTTTCCGATCGATACACCAGAAATTATTCTCAATTCTACTCCAGTTTCCAGAAGTACGGACAAATTGGATGTGACAGAAACGACAGAAAAAATGTTCTTCAAGTTTTCGTTGTGCTCGCGTGTGTGCTTGCGAACGTTTTTTTAATGAATGTGCACTTGTCGGTAAAAATTACGAAAAATTTGTGCCACATATTTGGTCGTTTAGAAAAAACGTGTGTAATGCGAACAAACTTTCAACACTTCTTTTTGCGCTCGAAATTTTGGCGAAACGCTTTTTCGGTGGCCGAAAAAAATAGCTGATGTGTCATACTGTAGCTGTGTTCGTGCACACAGTAGATGCTTTAGCTATATGAACTGAGCGAACCGACGCCGGAAAAACAAGCGTAGCGTTCACCAACGTACGATTCCGTGGAATCCAACGTTACTGAGGTTCAAAATTCGATATTATTGTTTGTTTATCAGTGCTATATGCACCCGTGCATAAATACGCCACAAAACAGTTTGGCGATGCTGGAAATGAGTGTGAAGTTTCAAAAAGTTCAAAAGCTAAACTAACTCGTTAACTTTCGACGGCACACCCGCAGCGAACACTTTCACATTCGGCTCGCTTCTGAGCGCCTCGGCCGGTGGTCCAGTGCGATCCGTACTGTAGCCATCGGTTAACACGAGAACGTTCACGCGGATGCTTGGCGATCGACGATCCTTCAGTGCCTCTTTCGCCAGTTTCAACGCTTCGCCGACGTACGTGGTGCCGGATAGATAGGGCAGTGCTGACGTGAGAGTGACGGGAATGAGCAAAGAAAACGAAACTGTTCGGAATGCTAAAATGGAATGGTTAAAAAAACAACGTCACAGAGACGCTCACGCACAATCGATCGCATCAATCAGCTCATCTTTGTCGGTGATCTTGCCGAGCGGCACCACGATTCGCTTCCGTAAGCGACTAGCGAAAATGATAAGCGCAACCTGCAAAAAAACACATTGTCTTGTTTGTTCGATATTTTAAAAATTTTAAAAAAAATATATCAAAAATCACACCTGGTTCGTTTCGCCGATCTCGAATCGCGCCACTAAATCTTTCAAGTACTTCACTTCTTTTTCGAAGTCCTCCTTTAAGCTGCTCGTTGAGTCGACCAGCACGATATTGTCGGTTTTACAGTCTGAAAACATGTGAGTGAATTGGTTTAGAATTCAGAAAACTACAAATTAAAATTTTTTTAAAAGTTGACGCACAAATCTGAACATTTTTCCACAATAATCGGTTTAAACAATGCTCAAATGGATCCGAATCCCAAATGCGCAGAACCCACACTCGACCATTTCCCACCAACCACGTGCAGTCGTGGTCCGCCTCGTCGTCGTTGTCGTTGGTCTTGGTGTGGTCGTCGTTCGTCTTGTCGTCGTTCTGCGTGTCGTCGTCGTCGTCGGCCTTGGTGTGGTCGTGGTCGTGGTGGTTGTCGTCGTTGTCGTCGTTGTCGTCGATGTTGTTGTCGTCGTTGTCGTCGTTGTCGTCGATGTTGTTGTTGTCGTTGGAGGAGGATCGGCTACTGTAGACGGAGGCACATAGGGGTCGGGCTTCGGCGGCGGTGGCGGCGGACGTTTCGGCACCTTTTTATGTGGACAACAAAGCCAGTGAACGGCACAATAGTGTTCCTCGGTGCAACAGAGTACATGACCCGAGAGGAGGCACGGTTGAAACCGGTGGTTGGAAAAAAGGTCTCGTTCAAGGTTTGTTTTTGAGCGTTTTGTTTGTTGCGCGATCAGCAACAAAACGCTCGTTTGAACTTCTGTTCCTGATGGGCTGCTGGCTAAAAGCGATTTCTAACAAACAAGAATGAATGGTAAACGTTAGCAAAAAAACGCAAAGCTGAAGATTCTCGGTGACTTAACTGATCGTTAGTATCTTGAAATTATTAAGCGTAACCAAAATAGCTTCAAAGCATGCCGAAATCAACGAGACGTGTCTGCTGCTCTTTAACGATATGACGTATCTGTGTCAACGTATCTCGCAGCCCTTATGTATTATCGTCACCGCCGTTTTACAAAGAACCAAAATAACTTTTAAAGCTCTCAGATTTTTCAAAAGCTCCACAAGCAAAGCATGCTAAATCTAAAGCTGCGTGAAATTCTGATTCTTTGTTATACGACATGACAATAAAATGTATTGATGACGTTTCAACCGTGAGGCATCGGTAGCCAATAGGTCTGAAAGAAAAAAATTCACAGTTCAAACATACATAAACCAAATGGGACATGAAAGGATAGTGGGATAGACAACTGTGTGCTGCCAAACATTCGTGCGATTAAAAAATTGTGCTCGCTGAAAGAGTTGTGCAACCGAATAAATGAGTGATTGTACTCAATCAACATGAAGTGCATCTGTAATGTGTGTGTGTGTGTCCCGTGTGAATGAAATGAAACACGTGCAAAAATAAGACAGGAAAAATCGGGTGATTCTTGCACCTTATTCAAAGAGTGGGTGTGTATAAGTGTAACCTGTATTGCAGTACACATTTTTGGTGGTTCAAGCGTGGTGGTGAAACAAACGTGCAACAACATCAGAATTGTTTGATTCAAAACAGAGAATTGTAACGGGTAACTGACGTATTGCGGATCGGTGGGCGGTTGCCAGGCAGCGTGACTACGCCCATAGCCGGACTGCTGTTGTTTCGCGTCGTTCGTTGGATGCGCCACCGGGAATGGTCGGTGGTGTTGCTGCACCCACTGGATCATCCGTCCGAAGTTGTGCAAACCGTATCTGAGAAAAAAAACTTGAAATTGTCAAGCATATCCAGAAACAAAACTAATAAATGACTACAGATTGACATGAGACCACAAATTGACGTGAGACGAAATGTGCTTCTAATTAGACAAGTGTGACAATGATTGCACGCGTCCATTCGGGTTCGATCCACGAAGTTTATTTTTTAAAGTTTTAAAAATCGCAAACTGACTGTGGATGGTGTCCCTGGTGATGTGGGCGGACAAAGAACCGTGGTTCCACTCTTCTGTGAGCAAACGTGAAACAATAAGCCCCGGCAAATAACTGCAACGCAGAAGAGCGAAAGTCTTTGAGTATTCTTGTCTGTCTTTAACTAAAAAGTAACATAAACTAAAGCGGCATTCATGAAGCAGCATTTAGTGTCCGCGTAGCCATGTTTTAACACAGCTACGCGTCACTATATACTGCTTCATGAATGCCCTTTAACGGTAAAACACTTTTAAAATTCTCGATCAACAACATATTGTCGATTTATTCAAACGTGTCCGGACTAAAATGACGTCATTTGCTTTAAAAACGCCCGTTTGTCAAAGTACAGGCACTAGAATGTCAGTTTGGTGTGACTGATCCGACATTCACCATTTGTTTACGGGAAGAAATCGGGGCTAAACGTAAAGTCTGGTTTGCTGTGAACGGCAAGCGCATGATTGGCGGCACATATGACGTCATTTCAGTGTGACACGTTTAAAAAAATAGGTCATACACAAAGCTCAAAGCTGGAAACTGGAAACTGAAAGCTCAGTGACTTAATCAAATGCAGCGTAGAAAACCACGAACCGTCACAAAAACGGTAATTAGCCGCATATCGCAGAATTGTTCGAACTTCCCTTGGGATTGAAAGACTGAGCGAATGAGCTGTGAATAGAAAATAAATCTGAAAATAATGGCAATATGATCATCAAAACACTCTGTTTGGCAAAAATACAGTGTTTTTCACAATCAATATAACACACAATTGCTACAGTAGTAGCTGCGCACACTGTAGTGTACCCCAGCCGCACTCAATTAAAATTTGCAAAAAAACTGGAATGCGTCAAAAACTATTCAATTCGAACTGCTACTACCGGTACATGCACACCGTGTTACTTTCCACTGATGAAGACTTTGAAAAAACCTATAACTGTGAAGCTACGTTATTCCACAGAAGAAAGCGTCGACGTCTACAAAAATATCTGCAAAAACTTGGTAAGAAATAAAAAATTTAGGACTTTTCAAGTATGCCCAAAAAGATCAGAATACCTTGCAAAAATGAAATCAGCGTGTCAAAGAAAACAAGAGCCATAGAACGGTTATCAGAATTACACAACACCGGAAAAACACGCGAGAAAACAAACAGAAATGAAAACAAACGTTGGCTGAATGAATCAACTGATTGGTTTGAACGCATCTGCGTACTCCTGAACACATCTCCTCCAAAAGAAATTCACACTAGAACAACAAATGATGTTTTTCGAATATCATGTCTAAAGTTTACTTTGACAATGTGTCGAAATGCGAGACGAATCAAATCTTAAAATTGTTTCCGTAATCAATTGTTTGTGTGTCTTCAGGTTTACCATTATCCTGTGTGGCGGAATCCAAATTGAACTTTTATGGTCGTGTAACTGTTTTCACTGTGTTTCATAATACATGTTACTTCTCTTCACATACAGTCCAACACCCATATTATTACGTTTCTTGACGCGAATAAATTGCGCGTGGTGTAAATCGCATTAAAAACGTCTAATTTTGAAATGTTGTTGTAATGGGAGAAAACAAATAACCTAGCCGCCACATCGAATTTAGAAATGGTCCAGTCAAGATTTGTAACGCCATGTAACTATCTAGATAGTCGCATGATTGCGGGGTGGCCTAGCCATGGCCAGTTAAGTTGAGCGACAAAAAAGTGGCCACCAAAAGTACATAAATTTTCAAGCAGTTGCATGCGGACAAAAAAGCAAACGTTTCTCGCCCGCAGTTTACTATTCTTTGTGATGGTTACTGTACTAAACATTTTTTGCATTGCAATGCTTTTGCCAAGCAGTAATGCGATGCGATGCGCTTGTTTTGTCCGAGAAATTCAGAAAACCATCAATGAGCCGTAAAAAGTTGCAAATTTAGAAAAACCGAAAGAGCAGTTTTTTTTTAAATGCTTGAGTTTGATTCCCCACAGTCGATACTTTTACATGTAGTAACAAGGATTCGTCATGCAACGCTAAGTTTTTTAATTGCTGGTGCCACAAAGGTATAACCGCAGTTTGTCAACTACATGTAAATATATACTACTGCAATTTTCAAAAAAAAGAAGTCGTTACTTTTTGGATTCGCATAATTCACATAATGCGACAAGGACGTTGTTGTGAATACTCTTTTTAAAAGGGAGCTTATTTCAAGGTCTCCGTTGCTGAAACGCCAAAGCACAGCAGCCAGCCAAAAAAACTGGTTTCTCAACCAACAACTGGAAGTTGAACAATTTTCGTTTGCTAAAATAATATATTTGGTATGTTGAAAAAGCGCAATACGTTTACTTAATTATTGGTTTTATTGCCCCACCCCACACCATATCGGCGCATAAAAACGACACACGCTTACGCTGGGGCAAAGTGCAACGGAACTTTTGTTCTTTGCAGGATTGATTTTTAAAAAATATTTTTTTATCGTATGCGACAGAAAGCCAACCTACCGAATTAAAATAATCAAACTGATTTGCGATAACAAAAAAAAACCTTTTGATTTGCACGTAATCGTCCAGTAGCCAATTTATTGTTTTCTGCTTGTTTGAAAGCAGCATTTTTTAAACCATAGTTTTTCTTGACTTTGATCCTGCAAACGTGAAAATACGTGCAACACGTCAAACAGTTTCCAGAATTTCGACCATTTTAAAACAGAAACTTCCAACCTCCAAACATTACAGTATCGACTGCGTCGGTTCTCGACGTGCTTTCTGTGTTATTCCGCAATTTTCTTCTTGAGATTGAAGACCATAAGTTGATCAATAGTAAGATCGTATCGAAACAAAACGGCAAAAAATTTTGTGTGAAATGTGAAATCGCTTTTTCTGCCGATGTGTTGAGGCTGAGGAATAAGCCCTCCCCCCAAATAGAAAGCCAAATTGAAAAATGCAAATGAATGTCAAACCTCTGCTGTTTGTTTTGTGAGCTGATCCTCTTTGTGTCAATAACGCAGCCAATTTCTTAGCTGAAATTGCCGTTCAATAATTTTGTGCAAAAAAAATGTTAATGTCCATTCTACGTCGGCACCCATGGGCAGCGTGTTTCACGTGTAAATTGGTCTCGCTCAACATACCTAAATGGTGGAATGAATTTTTACAAAATGAGTATACAATCAAAAGAGGGTGCCGCGATACTTCATATCACAACTTCAACTAAAAAATTCAACTTCCGCAAATCGTAGCTTCGTGACTATCTGTTCTGTCTCAAGCACAATTTGTGACTGTTTACTTGCAACTCAAAAACCATTATTCTTTCTTGCTTGCTTTTTGCAAGCTTTGCATTCTGTGAAAGAAAGTGACAGGTTTCAACAAGCATGCTGTAAAAACCTCGTTCGTTTAATGACATCAAAAACTCGCACTTGTTTTGTTCTAAAAACGGAACTCAACTAAAATGCAGCGCGGTCATTTCATGTTGAGAAGAAAACTGTTGGTCATTTTCAAATGCGCAACAGCAACCACGCATAATTTCATTGCTTTTTTGTTCAAAAATGAATAACCGTAACATGCCAGTGGTATTTTTCAGCATAATGTAGAAAGCGTCAGCAAATCAATCAATAGTAGTCAATCAGAAACACAATCCGCTTAAAAGCCATGATTTACAGCAATCGGCAAACAAAGACAGAACGGGATCAATCAAAACATTGAAACGGCACTTGAGTCACAAAGAATATACAAACAAATCGTATACCGCGAAGCAAGCGAAAAGAATCCAACAAAACGAATAACATTTCACGATGCCCTCGAAGCGTTTTAAACTATCACAGTAAATCTCAACTACCAAAGACAACGGAGAGCGAAAGGTAACCAAACACTCCAAGGTCTGTTTTTTCTTTTCACACAATGAATCGGAGAAAATAATCTTGTAATTTCTTTGACGCAAAACACACATGTATCCTTCAAACAAAATGTCTTTGCACAATTTTCAAATAGAAACTTTTATGGTGAAATTCAAGTTTCATTTCTATCCAAACCGACCCGACCCAGAAATTTCCAATATGAAAATTAAAATTTCTGCGGAAACAATTTAGAAGTAAGGTTGGTTGGTCATTTAGATAATTGTACACATTTGAACAATGGTTTTCAATTCAAACATTATAATAATAACACACCGAAAACCAAGAAGCTAGTCCTGATTTCAGCTCTAGCACCGAAGATAGAATTCTTACACTTTCTCGTTGTTGATATTATCTGGGGGGAAACGGACTAGAGTGGTATTTACACTTCTTACTCAGAAAAGTATTCAATAATTTGTCTTTGTGCTCACGGTGCTTAATTTGCCAATAAAAATAAAACTCCAGTTCACCAAAAAACGAAAGAGAACAAAGTGCAAAATGTTCCGCCAATTTACCCACACAACCGGGTTTGACAAACATACTCTGTTTTCAAGCCACGACACAAAAAATAGCACTCACGTTGCATTTTGATTTCAAAATTGAGAACAAAAGCCCAAACCCACTCACGTCATTTGCACTACCACAAGTTGAAAAATATCATTGAAAAAATACTACTTCATTTAAAAAACGTGTTCGCGTTATTTACTAATTCTTCAAGCTACTAATTCATTCTGTTTTATGCAAGGTAGATAAAAACACAGCTGTTGTCCTCTTAAACGCAAAAAGGGGTCGTTTTTGCAATCAGCAACCATCAAAACTCCGTTCCAAATCCTAAAAGAAGCGGTAAAATAACGATATTGTTTTACATGAATAGTAAATCTGTGAATGTGGACATTATAACAACAAACAACTCAATGATTCTTGCAGAAAAAATTTAAAAAAATCCATAGAATTGTGAACAGATAAATTCTTGCAACGTGATAGGAGAAACAAAAACACCAACTCGTCAACATTCTGTACAGATAGACGTCATCATCCACAAACTAACCGTACCTGAGGTCCAGCACACTATTTTGACCAGTGCACATTCTCGATTGTTTAAGATTTTTCTTTCATATTCATACTCCAGCTCAGTATCTATCATTCAACTCCGTTTGTTCGTTCAGCCGCAGTTCAGTTTGAAAAAATCTCACTTTTTTGCAGGACTTCGAATCTGCAGAGTTGCAGATTTTCATTACAGACCAATTCGGTACTATGTACAGGGTGTCCCAGCTAGATGTACGACATTTGTTTTTGTAAATACTCGTGCGTGCATTGCCCAATTTTTATATTTTTTTCAGCGTTTGTAGTAAAGACTTCGGGAATTTGTTTGACACTATCAACGTTCCGATACGTTGAATATAACCTGACTTATAAGCATTTGGAAAAAATACAATTTTTCAATTGCCGCCCGCACCGGTGCGCGACTGGCTGGACACTCAGTTTGACCAGCGCTGGGTCGGCCGCGGTGGGCCAATTGCCTGGCCTGCACGTTCGCCTGACATCACAGCGTGCCACTACTGGCTCTGGGGCGCTGTGAAGCACCGTGTTTATGAGACCCACCCAGCATCCATCGATGAGCTGATTGTGGCCATCGGTGAAGCTGTGGGCGAAATTAGCGACGAAGAGCGCCTGGCAGGTGTTTTGGACTTCGACAGACAAATGACAAACTGATTGAAAGAGAGGGCCAGCACATTGAGCACAATTAGACTGTTGATATTTTGAGTATGTGAGTGTTTGATTTGTTTTTTCTGCTCTCTGCTCGTTCATTTTTTTGTGAAAGTGAGGTTTTTTTAAAACTGCCAAAACTTGTGCCATGTTTGCTGAAACATAAAAATTCTGGTGCCAAACAAATTCCCGAAGTCTTTTTCACAAACGTTGAAAAAATTAGTAACATAGGTCAACGCACGC
The DNA here is from genome assembly GCA_030248135.1 of Theristus sp. LFF4_11. NCBI lineage: Eukaryota > Metazoa > Nematoda > Chromadorea > Monhysterida > Xyalidae > Theristus > Theristus sp. LFF4_11. The sequence continues at coordinate 27,818 of JASANC010004373.1, forward strand.
GCGCATACTTAAAAAAACAAATGTTGTACATCTAGCTGGGACACCCTGTAGATTAATGTTCAACCAAGCATCCCGATCCCGAATGTCGTAAACTGTCGGAGGCAGGTAACTCAATTTAACAATCGACAACGCCCACTTTACTCATAAACAAATCCTAATTCTCCAGACGCCACAATCAACAATCATCAATTTGCGAAACGACCATAAAATCAGCGAGGGAAGCAATGTGACGCCCTTGCAGTTCCACCAACTGCGCATGCGATCGCTCACTTTCCACCAGTCATCATCTGCACGATCATCGTCGCGCAGCCGTCCAAATAGCGCAGCGTATGCGACGGCGGCACCAGCTCGTCATCGTCGTCCATGTCAGTCTCCATGTACTCCTCGTGGTCATCGAGCTCCTCCTCGATCAGCTCGTCCAACAGGCAACTGCCGAACAGCTTGCTCAGCTGTTCAATGTTCGACGACAGTGTTCGCTCGTTGCGCTGTCGAATCGCCGCCGGCGACGTGGCACCGATGGCGCGGTCGTCGACGACCACACTCAACGCCGTCGCGCACGCATCGTCCATGTCGTCCTTGGTGTTGTCGTTATGATTCGGCTCGATCGATTTGCCCGCTCGCTTGCCGCCCCGATGTTGCTGGCGTTTCGGCGAGCGCTCGTCATCGTGGTCCATCGCCTCGACGGCGTCCGTGTCGATGTCGCACAATCGGACGCCGCTGTCCGCGTCGTAATCGTCCGCCAGCGCGTGCGTCGACGAGACGGGCGTGTGCTCGACGACGACATTGGTCGCTGACTGCGTGTTCTGGTGGGCGACGTGCTGGAGCGCCTGCAGACGCGTCAGCAGCGGATCGGCGCCTTGCGACTTCACCTGCACATGGTGCATAAGAGTGATCGCAACAGGGCACCTTCGTAAACACGGACCAGCGTAACAGTTCGCGCAGTAATTTTTTACCTGCTGGAGCACACCTTTTACCCGATGTCAGAAACTTGAACATACTCAAACTTCGGTGGGTTTTTGGGGATTATTTGTAACACATTGTTTAAGATAAGGTGTCACTTCACTTTAAAACTCGTTGAAAAAAAGCGAACGACACTGAAAAGTGGCCACATGACAGAGCGAAAAACAACTTATCCAACACCAAAATCAACAACCCCAGTGGACACAAGACAAAAAACCTACATGGAGTTCGGTTTGCACAGAAAGCACGCATGCACGTACGCACCAACCAATCAGCCGATTGTCTATAATTTAGAGTTCGACTGTGGAGACCGCTGTTTGCGAGTTTGCTCACCTGACGATCGGTGCGCCGTGCAGCGAGCAGCATTTTGTTGTCGACGCCGCCGGGTAGTGTGCGCGAGCGTTTGCGGTGTGTCGCAGCGGCGACCGCCACACCCAACACCGAGGCGTCCATGGCGTCTGCGAGCAGTGAATAGTGGAAAGTTTTAACGTTGACGTTTAAAAACGTCATTCGAGTTAAGAACGTTGAAATCGTCCAGATATACGGAAATCCGATCGCGAATTGGTCGCACAGTGCCAGAGAGTGCACAGACCACTGTAATGTTGCTCAGTCGTACGCAAAATGCTGGCGTCTGGTTGTTGAAACATTACTGTGTTATAAAAAAAAGCGTGCACTGGCTTCAGACTTGGCCTTTACTAATCAGGTGTAAAAAGTGCACCATGTTTGAATTCTCGTTCACCAACCGTCGTCGGGCGGCGCGTCTGGTGGCGCGATATTGCGAAAGTCAATCAAATGAGCGGCACGAGGCAGACGGAACAGCTGCATGCTGATCACCGGCTGCAAAGTGGCATCGAAATTGGCACTGCGCTCAGTTTGGATTGGATTGAATTGGATAGGAACAAAATTGAAACCAAGTGGGCACGGCATGTTCCAAAGACATCACAACTGAATGTTCCACTTTCACCACGCTTCGAATGTCACACCGAGTGCTGATTATTTCAACCAGAACCAGTGCAGCCAATCAGCGCATCAGATTGAAAAGTTTCACCACAAAAGTTGATGTTGACAAACGCCCCCAAGTGATGTCAATTTATGTGCATCTACCAAGTGCCAATAATCAGTCAGACTGATCGGATCGGACTGCACGGGAAAAAAACCAAAAAAATGTGCAAATTGGCCAAACGTAGCTCAGCAACAGTCGTGCTTTGGCACGAATACCAGCCAATCCAGCGCACCAGAGATACCGACAACGCAACGCGATCCAGCAAACCTGATTCTCAAACGGATCATTTCTCGTGATCAACAAATGGTACGGATTGATGCGATGCCAGCGATAGTCCAACTGAGTGAGCATTTTATAGAGCGACTGCATGATTTGGATTGTTGCCGAGCCGGAGCGGATGCCGAGGTGCCATTTCGGCTTGGCGCGTTGTCTCGTCTGCAGCATCGTTCGAATCTGATGCTCCATGGGAGCCGTGAACACGCTGTGGATGATTGGCACTGCTGCAAGTGGAGAAAAAAGCAATGTCAGAAAAGAAACTCTTGTTTCAGACAATGCAGTTTTTATGCAGTTTCTTTTGTTTTTGATGTTTAATCATTCATTACAGACAAAGGAAAAATGTAACGTTGAGAGAGAAGAAGACAGAAACAACAGAACTGTCTTCAAGAAGCGACAGAACTCCTGATATTAGCATAGCTTCAAGGCACAGTGTGTATGCGAAAGTCGAATGATGAAAAACGTTTCAGTGCGGTTTGCTAGCATGGTTGCATTGACGCTGTTTAGGCATAATCTTATTGCACTCTCTTTGTCTGACTGTCAAATGGCCAGAATGTCAGAAAAAACTCGCAATGGTGCTATTTATTTTCATCCCGAGATTCAATGCGCGCATGGACAGGTAAACAGTTTCATGCCTAACGCAGGAATTCAAAATTGGTAAAGTGATCCGAGTCCTCTAAATTTGACGCGAGGCCGGGTCACTTTTTCTAATTGCCACATAAACATGGAAACTAGCTTCCATTCGACGTCTGCAAACGCAGTGAATCGCAGAACCACAAAAAATGATAATATTACCACAAATTTTCCACAAATGATATAATTTTCCACAAAAACACAACCACAGCCAACAAGAACGAACGAAACAGCGGACCTGTATGGGCGACGCCTTTGTCGTGCGCCGGACTGGTGATTCCGATTGAGAATGCGGCGTTCGCACGCTCTTTAGCCAAGTTGTCTGCGGAACGTGAATGGGCGGCGCTGAACATGTCTTCGATCGTCAGTTGCTCCACTGCAACCGTGGCGGAAATAGTGCAACAAAAACAACATTGATGATGCCCAAATAAAATTGTCCACCGACATTTCTCTGTGTTATTTCGGCATTCACTTGCTTGATGACCACCATCACACATGGAAGAGCGGTGGGCCTCTCTCTCATCAGTGATGCTGGTCATCAGAAGTTCAACCATGTCGTGGCATTTGCAACAGTTTTGATGCGCCATGCACACAGATCCAAAACAGTTCGAAAAAAAATTCCAGTTATCACAATGAAACCACACGAACGTGAGAACACGCAGCCCTTGCGTTTCTTGTCCGGGCAGAGGTCGCACTGCGCGAGTTTCTTGATCCGATGGGCGAACAGGCACGATGAAGCGCCCCACGTCGGGCACAAGTTGCAATCGGCACGGCAATATTGTTGACCTGGCGTTGAGCAAAACACAATTATGACACTTGGTAACAATCACATAGACTGCCAGACACTAGCGCGCCGGTGTGTTTGTCTGTCTTCGACTTTGTCACATTATCAAAATGTCAAATCAAAATATTAACAACACACCAAACTGCCTGCCTGCGCGGCCATCTACACAAGCGAGGCAACGCTAAGCGACATTCATGAAGCAGTATTTAGTGACGCGTAGCTGTGTGTTAAACACATAGCTACGAGGTCAATAAATCTGGCTTCATGAATGCCGCTTTACCTTCCGGTATGCACGGTCGGACGGGCCGTGTGGCGATCAGCGGGTCGTTGTTGTTGCACGAGTTCGCGTCGACCGTCGACGGAACGAGCTTTTTACCGTCGTGAAATCCGGAGTCGGCCGAGCGTTGCGTGTGCGCCGCCAGCGGCTGGTGGATGCGGTTCTCCTTGTACTCGCGCATCGCGTGCTCTGCAGTCAGGGTTGCCCGTTTTTTTGTTGTTCGTTTCAAAACTGCTGTGCCAGAGTGCTAGTCTGCCGGAATACAGCGGTTTGTGTCACCCGCAATGTCTGCACAGTCATTCATTCATTCACTGTATTTCGCAAAAATCAGGAAACTCCGATACAAACTGCCATGAACAGCATGTAGTATGCAGACGCAAGAACTGAGCAGTCACACAGTCGTTGTCGAAACATCGTGCAACGTGAACAGAAAAAAAATGTAAACTCGCATTAAATGCCACGGCGCAGGTCTGTTTTATTATTAGCACGTGACTGAAACATCAGGCGGATTCAAGAGTTGCACCGTTTTACAACGAGCACTTTCCAACATTTCGGGCATAACTGAACCAGTAAAAGAGCGAAATCAAAGCAAAAAAGCGTTGAAATAATCAATCAAGAAAAAATTTCAGCACCCTACCAACAACAGGGTCTCCAGCCACGAGCGCTCTGCCGACTGCATCAACGGTCATCCGATTGTCCTGGACAAAATAAAACAATAGTTAAAACGTCAGATGTTAACTGTTGAAACGCTGAATCAACATGCTTGAACTGAAAAACTGAACAAGCAAAAGAAAGAACACCTCTGGTTTGCTCACCTCTGCATATTTTATCACCGCTTCCGGTATGATGTCAACCTGGTCTAAGGTGTCCGTTAGTGGCGTCGGGTCATCGGGATCGTGGAACAGGGACACCGGCAGATCGATACGGAACCATTTGTTCTGACTGAAAGCGAAACAAGTGGGATTGATTTCCTAAAAAACAAAACGTTGACAGCAAACATGCCATGCCAAAAACGAAATGACGAAACAGCCTGACATTAAGCGCGAAGAACAGAGACTTGTGTTGTCTCTTCACGAAAATAAAACTCAAATGACAATGAAACAACTTGATAGTTGGAAAAGTGGTTCAGTGGTTTAAATTGGTTCAAATGAATATGAAGACAAGCTGACATTGCTCGTTAGAGTTGGCCGTTAGAGCAACGCTTCAATTACTCGCATGCCCCAATCTCTTTTTCACCAAGTATTCATTCACTCACACGACTTCCTCCATGGTGGCGCGAGCCATCGGATCGACGCAAATCATCCGCCGCAGCAAATGACCGGCGTCGTCGCTGACGTACTTTGGAATTTGAAAGTTTCCACCTGTGTTCAGCGAAAAAGGTGAACAGAATTACGAAAAGCGAAACGTTCTGCTAAATCTCTCATATTTGAACAATGTATTCTTCGAAAATCACAAAAAATGTATCAGCAGTAAGATCCTGTTGACGCTCAGGTGTGCTCTAGTGCTGGGATCAATAAGGACTTTTTATATACCGCTGGCTTCCCGGCTAGTTTTTAATTTGAAATGATTCATTTTCTCGATATCTAATCGCGGTGAAAGGCAATATCCTTGTGGAAGACCTGAATGACCAAGGAAACATTGGGAACAGGAAACCAAAAATGACTGCGAAATTAATGCGCACGTTGTCATGGAGTAGGAACGGTCAATCGTTGGTCAAGTGAACTGTCAAGTGAAGTGATCGATTAAGGCCAGCAAAACTGAAAATCAGCAACGTAAATAGCATGAAGAATGTTTCTCACGTTCAATCAACTTGAACAACGCTGGTATTGAGGCAGCGTCGAACGGCAACCGCCCAGCCAGCATCACGTACAGTATGACGCCGCAGGACCAAACGTCCACTTCCGGACCGACGTAATGTCTGCAATGAAGCAAACGAATCATACAACCGAACTCTAAATTACAAGGAATCAGCTGATTGGTTGGGATTACGGTATGCATGCTTTTTGTGCAACCAAACTCCGCTTCTACAGCAATGCCTGCACAGAAAGCACGCATACCGTGATTCCAACCAATCAGCTGATTGCCCATAATTTAGAGTTCGACTGTAAATACTGAAGTGCCAGTCTGAAGGCAGTGTCGCATGTTGCACAGTCGTGCAAACAAACGCGCACTCGCACAAAGCTAGAATGTTTTACACCAGAATAGTCGTTTCAGCGACTCACTTTCCCTGGACAACCTCCGGCGCTGCATAGTTGGGGCTGCCGCAGGAAGTGTTCAGTAAGGCGCCATCGCTCAACAAGTTGGACAACCCTGAAACAGGCGTTTACTTTTGAATGGTGATAATTCTTTTTGTTTAATCCGTCACGTCAATGCAAACTCCAGGAACAGCCCAGAGTGGCACACTGGCACAATAACTGTGAATAACTCTTTTCCTCATTCTACTGTTGAAACCAATACAAAAAACGAACCGTATACCGCAAGACAAAGAGATCACCAAAAAGGTTTAAAAAAACGCAAGCCACTTCGGGAACCGCAAAAGCTCGGCGAAAAAAATATGCCAAAAGCTTGTGTGGCAACAAAAACGAACCGAAATCAGCGATTTTAATGTTGCTAAACTCGTCGAGTAACAGGTTCTCCGGCTTCAGGTCACGATGAACGACCTGCTGCTTGTGGCAGTAGCGAACGCCGCTGATGATTTGGTGGAAGAAACGACGGCTGTCTTTGACGGGCATCTGAAAATGAAAAAAAAGGTTGAGTGAGATGCTTGCTCTTGCTCAAGATTCGAATTGCTGGCGTATTGCCTTGTAGATCAACAGAAAGCGTTGCTCGATCATTGGTGTAGTTCGCTTTTTTTGATTATCTTACGCATTTTACGAAGTGTACGCTTATCAACTGTTCGCCTATGTGATGTCGTTTAACGTGAGACCTTCAAATTTGACCTTCAACTTAACGATCTTGACAGTTTTAAGCAATTTAACTAAACATTCAATTGTTTTAACCAACCACAGTGCCGCGTTTCACGATGTAATCAAACAACTCCCCGCCACAGGCGTACTCAACGACCAGAAAGATATCCGTTGGTGTGCTGATCACTTTGTGGCTGAAATTAGTTTTTTCTTAATTACGGATTGCAGTTGTTTTTGTTTTCGACGCTAAGCCATCGTTATACATATTTTTTACGAGGCCGGATAATTCTCACGTGCGCGAATTGTTTTAAGTCAGTCAAACTAATAAAGAAAATGAATTTTTTTTTTAAACTTCACTTTAAAAACCAAACAATCAAATGCAAGTTACAGGCGTATCACGTGCGGATGCTTCAAGCGCGACAACAGCTGTATTTCGCGTTTCAGCTTTGCGACGACGTCGAGCTGGCGGATTTTTTGGCGATTCAAAATCTTCAGCGCCACTTTCTCGCCCGTAATCAGGTTGAGACCGGCTGAAAGGATGAGAACACGTCTGTTAATTTTTATTTCTTCTCATTTTATTCCATATCAAGTCATTTCGTTTGCCACAGAAACAATTTTTATGCCCCCGCAATCACCATGTGACATTCGATTTGCATGTAAAATGGCAGACGCTAAATACCGCGGCAACATTTTATGACTTCTCTTAATTCATGCCCTTAAAAACACTTCTGTCGTTCGATCATGAATGAAATTCGTCCAAAACTGTTCGACATGCAAATGTTTACCAATGCGCATGATTTTTCAGACTTGTGTTGATTAAAGAAACCACATGGTTGTGCTGTGCTTTGTGAAACGTCATGCTGTCACAAAACCAGTCTGCACGGTTGGCACTGAAGTCAAAACAACCTACTGCCTAAAATTGTCATTAACATGTGGTTGGTTGGACAGCTGCAGAAATATGGCATTTTTGGACAACCATAAAAATCAACGTGCACCAGGAAACCAAACGAGCGGATGCCATCCAGAACCAGAACAAACAAGCGGTCGCTGCAGCATGTACAGTGGAATTCGAATATCAATGTTCCTGCGCTACCGTATTTGGATCGGCTCTCGAGACGATAATCTCACTGTTCCACTGAATCCTAAGAACGCACTAACACAGAAAGCGCTACTCAGGACACTCAATTAATGCTCCTATCAACTTTTGCGTCGTGACGGACTGGACACCGAATGTTTGCAGTAGGATCGTGTGTAGAATGAGATCCACCTAAAAACGGTCGAAAACGTCCACTGTCACTGTGCCTTCAGGTGTTTCACAAATGTCTATCGACCCAAAAGCCATTCTGTAAAAAACCGTGCACATGTGCTTCATTCAGCAATATAGCATCGAGTTGGCGCTATAATTGCCTCTCGGATGAAAATCGCATGTCAAACAAAAACATTGGCACGGCTCTGCTGGACGGAGAGCGTGCTCCACTGACCTTTCACCTTGCTGAACGTGCCCCTGCCGATCGTCTCATAAATGGCGTAGTCGTCAATCTGCAAGGAGGCCGGCGGCACCGGTGGCGGCTCCATCGTCGACGACTGCTGGCCGAACAACTGGTGGTGGTGTCGGTGCGCGGCGCGTTTCGTCTTGCCGTTACAGCAAACTGCCTCGGCCGCGGACGAGTCGGACGCCTCCGAACAGTGGCGCTGGTCGTGCGAGCGTCCGGCGCACTGTTTCACGACGTCCATCTTGCGCGCGAGCCTAGAGAACACGGAGATTGAGCGGGGACGAACTCGACGCGTCGGCAACGCCAGCAGAGTCTTGGTGGCGGCGGGCGGGCGATGCGCGTGCGGGTGCTCGTCTGCCGCCATTATTGCCGTCGCCGACATTCGCTTTACTCGAGCTGCTGCTCACTGAGCCGAAGCTTGCCTCCCAGTTCCAAAGCAGTCTTTCAAGTCTCAATTGTTCCGCCCGCAATTACGACGACATGTTGTCTGGCTCGTTTGTTCGTTCAACGCACGCACGCACACGACTAGATTATTGGTTAGTAGCAGGTGGCTCACGAGAACTGATATGCTAAGAAAATGGCAGAATAACGATAGTGACAGTCATGAACATCGGCCGCCAGTGCTACGCTGTACCAAATGACGGTGGCTGGTTTTTTTGGTTACTGACTAAAGCTGCATTCATGAAGCAGCATTTGGTGACCGCGTAGCTATGGTTCAACACAGCTGCGCGTCACTAAATACTGCTTCATGAATGCCGCTTAATGAATACTGAATAAATCAAGCTGGTTCACTGAATGACACAACTCGTGAGTAAATTCTGGATGGATGGATGGATGGATGGAATTCTGTGTGTTCAATGAGTTTCAGTTTAAGGGTTATTTTCTAGAGAGCGGATCAGACTGACACCTGTTAAAAAATTAACGATGAACCGACGAGGAAAGAAAGCAATGCTTATGAAATCAGTTGTAATCAGCTCTTTTTAATCAGCGCGTTCCTACCCTTCCCTTCCATCTCAAACATAGTAATTCGTCAAAAACTCTACGTGAGTTCCAGAACAGAAGTAATTAACGACTGTTAAAAACGAGCCCATTTGTTGAGCTAAACTGAAAACTGATGACGAACTGAAACTTAAAAATTGGAACAAGAGAATGAGTTGCAATGGAGCATCCGGCGGACGTCATGGAAGCACGGAACGACACATCGCAATACAAACTGTGTTGACGTTTTCATCATGAGTTTAAAGCGCATTAGAGGGTTTGAAAATATGCCTTGACGCACCAACGCTGCTGTTAGCTGCTGATTATGGGCACGCATAAACATTAACAACAACAACAACAACAACAACGGCACGACAAGGCAACAGATGACAGATAACATGCGCGCAAAACTTGAAAGTAATGTATTAGTTTTGTGCGCGTGACAAAAGTGAACATGGATACAAAACGCACTAAGCAGTCGACTGCATCGCGTCATTATGACGTTTTTTTTTTACTTCAGCACGCATTCTGGAGGAAAAGATTCGTTCAAGCATTGGAATAACTCAAGTGTCTGAATGAAAAAAAAACAGATCCCGATAGCAAGCATCATAACATTTTCAATGATAAATTTAACTCGGTAATAAAATTCATGCAAAATGGGCCGTGTGGGCAAAAATTTGAACCATAAGTGCAACCGTTACATACAATGCATGCCGGTCTATGTGGGTCAAATTTTTCAACAATTTTTTCATTTAGCGATGCAGCAATGATAAAACACTGAAACTACTTTTTTGACAAAACGGGCACCAACCGTTTGATGAAAAAAAAACCTTCAACAGCACAAGTTCAGTGAAACGACTATTTTCAGAGCTCCATTCTGCAAGGCACGACTCGGTCGTATCATATTAATCGAAGAAACGTCGGACGTGAAATTAACGAATGAGTGAATCCTTTTCAAAAACTGTCATCAATATTGAGTTAAGAAAACGATAGAGTTTCAGAAGCTTAGACACATTAAAACAGCATGAAAACACGTGAATTTTTAACAGATCACGTTTCTAAATAATTGAATTTCGAGTTGAATTGAAGTGAATTTCGAACAAATACGAGGCGAATCGGGTCCTTCACGTTTTTCGGTTACACGGAATTGGGGAAATCACTCAAATTCGGAAAAACGCTCAGGTTTGCTTGAGGCTTGTGGGCTCCTGCTTGATGGACCGCTGAGGTTTACAGGCCTCAAACACACCCTGAATGTAAAGATGCTTCCACTAAGATCTTATATTTTGTAGAATACCCACAGTTGCCTGCCAGCACTTTCATACCACAGAATCACCTGTTATCAATTTCAATGTAGCAATTTGAGCGAGATTTTCAAAGCTTAGTAGAGAGTTCAATTCAGAGTAACTCAAGAAACAAGAGTAAACTGCAACACAAGAAATGCTAAATTACCTACCGAGACTGATTAAATGAATAATGTCGCAGGTTTCCATGCAACACTGTGGACATCCAGTTGAAGTTGACATTTATCGTCGTGCTTGATGTAATTCGGGAGAAAACTCGATCAAAATTAACGGGACACACAAAAACAATTGAGTGATTGCACTTAATGACTTCAATCATGTGCATCACCAACCAATGGGAACAAACGGAATGCACACGAAGTTTTACCATGACAAGATGTTCTGTATACCAAAAGGCGTCTAATGACTGCAGAAATCACGG
>JASANC010004375.1:0-20251 GCA_030248135.1 Theristus sp. LFF4_11
TGGTATTTCAGCTGATTATTTTCAGCCCCACGTTTATCAAACGCTGTTTTCCAATGACTTTTTTTATCGGTGTCAACGCGTTTTCTTGCTTGCTTGGCAATTTCAATTGCAGCTTATTCATTTGAATTTAAAGTGTCATGATTGGTTCTGCTCGCAGACTTCTGAAGACACAGGTGGCTTGGTGTTTTACAGCATTTCATAAAGTCCAAAAAATTTAAATGAAAAAATCTTTTGCTAAAACAATTGCAATAACCAAGAAACCCGACTTCAACAAACGAAAACCTAGTGTATCTCATCTCCCCGCATGGTTTTCCAATTATAGGAGCGGAAATAATTTTACGACCCCGGTGCGCTATATTTTGTTTTTTATAGTCCAAAGCCCCAATAAACTCTACGTGTAGCGCTTGGAAAAGCCGAGTAGCGTTTTGAAAAGCAAACTGGTGTTTCAATACACCGGCTGGCTTTTGTAACACCGACCAAAACACCAGATTTTTTTTACAGTGGTACACAACATGGGGGCAATGTGCACCACTTGGGGGCAATGTGCACCACTTGGGGGCAATGTGCACCACTTGGAGGCAATGTGCACCACTTGGGGGCCATGTGCACCACATGGCAGCAATGCGCACAACATGGTGGCAATGTGCACCACTTGGGGGCAATGTGCACAACTTGGGGGCAATGTGCACCACTTGGGGGCAATGTGCCCCACATGGCGGCAATGTGCACAACATGGTGGCAATGTGCACCACTTGGGGCAATGTGCACCATAGTGGGCAATGTGCACCACTTGGGGGTAATGTGCACCACTTGGCAGCAATGTGCACCACTTGGGGGCAATGTGAACCACTTGGGGGCAATGTGCGTCATAGGGGGAAATGTGCACTACTTGGGGGCAATGTGCACAGCACCACTTGGGGGCAATGTGCACCATTTTGGAGCAATGTGCACCACTTCGGGGCAATGTGCACACCACATGGCGGCAATGCGCACAACATGGTGCCAATGTGCACCACTTGGGGGCAATGTGCACCACTTGTGGGCAATGTGCACCAGTTATCAGCAATGTGCACCACTTGGGGGCAATGTGCACACCACATGGTGGCAATGTGCACAACATGGTGGCAATGTGCATCACATGGCGGCAATGCGCACCACTTGGGGGCAATGTGCACCACTTGGGAGCAATGTGCACACCACATAGCGGCAATGCGCACCACTTGGGGGCAATGTGCACCAGTTGGGGGCAATGTGCACCAGTTGGGGGCAATGTGCACCACTTGGGGGCAATGTGCACCACTTGGGGTCAATGTGCACCACTTGGGGGCAATGTGCACCACTTGGGGGCAATGTGCACCACTTGGGGTTATGGTGCACCACTTGGGGGCAATGTGCACACCACATAGCGGCAATGTGCACCACTTGGGGGCAATGTGCAAAACTTGGGGCAATGTGCACCACTTGGAGGCAATGTGCACTACTTGGGGGCAATGTGCACCACTTGGGGGCAATGTGCACTACTTGGGGGCAATGTGCACCACTTGGGGGCAATGTGCACTACTTGGGGGCAATGTGCACCACTTGGGGGCAATGCGCACCACGCACCATGGTCAACCACACAAAAGTTACTTTACCTACACCATATAAATACCTAATAAACACCATATAAACACAATCCGCCAAACTTGATTACTGTTTATTTCCCATTGTCAACGAAGGCTCAACAAAGAGCAACAACAAAAAACAACCACACATCGTGCTGAGACCAAATACAGTAGATACCGTTCTCCCAGTACTCCCAGTAAGGTACAGTTTTGATGATATTCGACTATGCAGCTAATTTACATACACTCAGAGAACGCAGCCCAGTTTTTTTTCTTTCGGTGATGACATCAGCAAGGGTGGCACAAACAACAGCTACGTTTTATTTTCTTGTTTTGCTCAGAGCACTTTTGTGACTAACAGTGACTAACTCATTTTTGTCATTTAGTTTTTCTTGGTTTGGTTTGGCTTGTGGTCCACTGTATTACTGCTAGTTCGTCCACTATTTTTCCTTGTCGTAAGCAAAAATATACAGATTACACGCTGAGATTTTGAAAGTCAAATTCCACTAAAATCTTGTAAACCATTTACAAACATTTTACCAGGCATTTCTGTTTGGTTACCAGTGGTAGCCAGCCAAACAAATCAATTTTAAATTTGATGGTTGTTCTCTGCATTTCGGCCTGGCCAACATCATATGCACAAGAGGGGTGGCCTCATCAGTGATACGCCCCTTCTCGAACCACTTGAGTCATGAAAGCTTGAGTACTGTACTTGAAAAACAATAAGCTCCGTCTTGTTTGGCTACCACTGGTTTAACCAATCCAAAATATTTGGTACAATATTTGGAAAATGCTTTTCATTCACGCTAATTGATTGCTGACACTGCGCTGGAAGGACCCCATAGACAAAAGCTCTAAATGTTCAAATTTAACACTTGTTGTTCTTCTGTTGTGGAGCGATTCACCATCTGTTGTATATTATGATGACAATAATTAAAAGTCAATCTCATCTACGTGGTGAATCGCTGCACAACAGAACAACAACTACAGTCATGAAATCGCACGCACCTTGCGGCCCCGTGAAACACTGTTCACATTCGAGCTCTCAAAGGATGGACGAAGCGGCCACTCGCGCTGAATGCGACCTGAAAAATGCACTACGACCGTGCGCCGGCATTCTGAAGAGTCTCGGTGTTTTGCCGCGCAATTTCCCCGCCAAAATCGACCGCACGTTCTGCGATCGACTAAAGACGGACTTTGTCCCGTTCCTATGTCTGTTCGCGAATTTTGTTTGCGCCTTCGCACACCTTCGTTTTATTGTTTGGAGAGTGAAGAAGGTGAGGAATGTGTTTTTGACATGGCTTTTGGTGATCTAAGATTTTTCGTTGCAAAACTTTTTTTAGTTTCCAAAATATCGAGTGCACAGTTTTTTCGTAGCCAAAACTACTTTTTTCTCAGAGCGACAAAAGTCTGCGAGACCGGGAAGTCATGATGCACATGCTGGCGATTGTACAGCCGTGTGGTTGCATCGCGATGATTTGGCTGTTTCGGTTAGGAAAAACAACAATCCAAAACGCTGAAAAACTAATTTGCAGAAGCGCCATTGCAAATTCCGTCCATTTATTTGTCAGCTGAATGGTCTGCTGCAGAATTAAAAAAGATTTCAGTGTCTATTTCACGTGCAACACTTTTGAATCCTTCCATTGTTAATACTTTAAAAAAACTAAAAATTTTGAAACTTGAATTTTCTTTCCAGAAGTTTAACCAGCAGTCACTGCGCGCTGATCAGTCGTCTCAACCATGTGAATGGCACTTTTGCGCAATGTTTCCTGTTTCAGCCGGATTGGCGAAAACGTCTGCGCAATAATAAAACATCTTTATACAAAAAACATTCATTTATTAATGCATGATTGGTGCTCTTAATTGCAGCTGCAAAGTCTACCTTTTGCTGATTGGTCCATTGATTCGAAAATACGCAAAATGTGAACCCAACATATTGTCAAGTAACCAAATCTATAATACTAAAACAGGAAGACCGTGTGTGTGTGTGTCTTAGCGTGTCAATTTTGGTCGATTTGAATTGGCGCCAAGCTATTCTGAATTTGCCATATATATATTTCTCTGGTGCCTCTTTTTTTGTGTTTGGGATTTTTTCTCTTTGTTGGAATTCTCTTTGTGGGAAAAAAAGCCTTTTTTGGGGGGGGTGGGGGTTTTGGTTTTTTTTTGGAAATGGGTGGGGGAAGAGAGAGAAAATTTTATGGGGTGGGTGGAGGGTGGCGTTGCGGGTGCGGAAAAAGGGGGAAAAAGAAGAATCTTCTATAAATTATTTTTTGTGGGGGGGGCGGATGTGTTGTGTGGGTACACGCCGCCGAGAAGATCGAAAAGAAAGAAGTAATGGTGGAAGGGGAGGGAGGGGGGAGGGGGGGGGGGGGGGGGTGTTTTTTTGGGGGGGGGGGGGGGGGGTTTGTTTGTGGGGGGGAAGGGTGGGGGGGGGTGTGTGTGGTGGGGGGTTGGGGGGGAGTTGTGTGTGTGTGTTGTGTGGTGTATTGTTTTTTTTGGGAGAAGATGGAGAATATTTTGTTGGGGGGGGGGGGGGGGATGGTGTTTTGGAAGGGGGGGGGGGGGGGTTGTTATTTTTTTTTATTTTTTGTAGGGTGGGGGGGGGGTTTTGTGTAGTTTTTATGGGAGGGGTGTGGGGTGGGGGGGGGGTGGTGTGTAATTGTTTGGTTTGATGTTGACTTAATTTTGTAGTGTTAGATTGGGGGGGGGGTGTGTGTTTGTATTTTATATTTGGGGAGGGGAAGGGAAGAGGGTTGTGGTGTGTGGGGGTGGAGGTGGATTGGGTGGTGTGATAATTTAATTTTGTTTTTATGAAGAAGGAGGGGGGGAAAAATTTGTTTTTTAGTTTTATTTTTTTAAGGTAGGTATGGTAGGGTTTTTATTTTTGTGGGGGGGGGGGGGTGGGGGGAGAAAAAGATTGTTTTGGTGTTTGGGGGGTGGTGTGGTGGTAGCATTTGGAGGGGGGGGGGAAAAAAAGAGAAAAAGGGGAAAGGAGGAAGAGGTGTATTGGTGTTTTTTTTGGGGGTTTGTGGTGGGTTTTGTTGTTTTTTTTTTGTGTGGGGTTGTATGGTGTGTGGGTGGGTGGGGGGTAGGGAAAAAGGAAAAAAAAAAAAAAAAAAAAAGAGGGGAGTGGAGGTGGGGGGGTGGGGAGGAAGGAGGGAGGGGGGGGAGGGGAAAAATGAAAAAAGGGGGGGGGCGGGGGGAGGGGGGGGGGGGGAGGGGGGTATCAACCAAATGAATGGTTGCTAAGGATTTGCTGGTTTCTCAAGTGTCGAAAGCCAATCAGAATAACGTGTTACGAATTTCAATTTAAAAATCAGCTTTGGAAAATATTTGTTCGTGTGTTTCATTTGGCCGACGCTTCGTCGTTCTGCTGGCCACGGCAGCCGCGCTGCTCTGCTCAGTTGCTTTCTTTCAGTTCCTTGTGCGACTGCTCGGTGGTTCAAAGTAACGAACGTTTTTGCAAATGCTATTGTTGAATGCACCTTTAGCCACTTAAAACGTATCTTATACAGATGGTTTAGTGTCAGACGTTTTCGAATCACAGGGAAATTTTCAAATCGGAATATTATCGATGAAAACAGTATCTTTTATGGTTATTTTCGGTTTGCAACAATTGCATTCTTTGGCTGCAGGATTCTCTGGACGGACTGGCTGTTCTATGACTTTCTGAAACCATTGCACGTGATCTGGCAGCTTGCTGCGATTGCGTATTTTGCTGTGCTGGCAACTGGCATCAGAGAGTGGTTCTGCAAATTGACTGATGCACTACAACTGTGCGTGATTTGTTTCAGATTTTTTCAATTGCTAAACCAAACCAAATTGCTACACTGGGCAGGCACGGAAGGATGGAAGGTTTATTCCGGTAAGAACTAAGCAGGTCAGCAGCTGTGAAATGTGCTTTTTGCTTTACAAAGAGCTGCAACGTTTTTCCAGCGACATCGAGCTTGTCGTGCAGTCATCGAGTTTCTATTGCGATTGGTTCATGCGCTTGACGGAGGCGATGTGTTTGCTGAGCGATTGCTTCAACGGATTCATCTTTGTCGTCGTCGCCGTTGCCGTGAACACGATTTGCTTCAACGTTCATTATGCGTACAATGCTCAGTCGGTACTGCTGGCAAATTGTGTTGCGATCTGTGGTTGACTATTGTTGTTTTTTGTTGCGAGGATAGCATTATGATAGCATCAGATTGGAACTGTGACCGGTTCGATCATGAGCGAAATATCTTTTTCTTTTTATCAGAGTTTCACACTTTTCTCCGACGATCGTTCGTTCGACGCCAACTACGCGAGCGTTACGTTCGCTTTCTGGAACGTTCTTTATTTGGCCGTGTCGCTTGGCACCGTGTTTTGGGTGGCACTGGCCGGCTCACGCTTGAACGAATCGGTAATGAGAAATGACAAGGAACATCTGGTGTTATATTAAATAAACTAGAAAATGCTAATTGAGAAAATATATCAACGGCAAACCTGTCAGTAAACAGTCCTTAAGTGCGTTCTGGCATGTTGGAGCCGGTTCACTGGATCTTCTTGATGCAAATCTTTAAAAGCCGTTCGATCAGATACCGTATTACCCCCAATAAACCCCATGGGGGATTAATACGTCAGCGACTTTTAGGGGTGGGGGTTTATTGGTGGGGGGGGGGATTATTGGTGGGGGGGGGGTTTATTATACAAAAATTTCTAGGGGTGGGGTTTTGTTGAAAAATGGCAAAAATACCTTGCATGGCAGGCAAGAAAGTTGCAGAAACTTCTACTTTTCACAGAGATTTCCTTTTGTAACAGCCTTTTGTAATGAAATTACCATTAACTCATCCATTTGGGGCCTTTGGTAGCACAATTTCACCAATGTCACTGCATTCAGCCACTGAATTCGCTGGGTATGTGTTTCAAACAGGTTTCCAATTAACCCCCATGGGGGATTATTTGTGGGGGGGGGGGATTATTTGGAAACTGGTCGGGGGGTGGGGGTTTATTGGTGGGGGGGGGGATTAATATTGGGGGGGGGGGTTTAATGGGGGTAATACGGTATGATGAATTTCCGTTATTGAAAGGGAAGAAACTTTCCTGGGCTCACTGCAGGTGCGTGATTTCGCGACCACAATGCTCTGCGTGAAAGTCAATTCGATCATGGATGAGTTCAACGTTCAGAGGGTTGTTGCTGTTTCTAATCAGAACTATTTCTTCGCTTTAACTGCACTTTTAATGTTGCAATCTAAACGCTTGGCCCTAGAACAAAACACAAGTATCAATTTCAGGTGATTTACCGAATTAGAACACAGAATCTTAGTTGGCAGGTGTCGATGTTGCGCGCGGCACCAGTCGAACGCGGACTCCTTTACAGTGTACGAGTGTTGTCTTGCTTTGGCAGCTGTTTTCAATCAGTGCACCGAACCACTATACACATCCTGAAGCGTGTATATTGCTGAAAAACGACAAAAAGTTCGACTCGATATGGCGAAAACCTTTCAGCTTCTCGGTCTCACTGTCACTTACGCGGCGCTGTTTCTGACGGCGACGAGCGAAACGCCCGCAATGCTGAACGTTTTGTCAATGAAACGGCAAATTTAGACACTTGCGCCCATCTGTTAGGATATAAACATTCAATTTGATTGCCATGACTTGCACATTATTGGAGATCGAAAAGGTTACTTTTTCGAGTTTTGTGACATTATTCAAACAGCTGGCTTGTTGGGCAAGAATTGTTACGGTTGCACTATCAAGCATGATTTAGGTGTAACAATTATTATTCAGGCTTTTTTGTAGGTGATATAAGACTGGACCACTAATCAAATTTCAAACAACAACAACATGTGAGCACAAAATGTGTACACCATGCACCGTTCTCCATGCACCTGTTTTTTCTACGTTTCTCCTCTTCAGCCTGTTTCTGTTCCGCTTCCTTTTCTTTCTTCCCCACCCTTTTCTCCTCTTCCCCTTGTTCTTTTTACCCCCCCCCCCCCCCCACTCCCCCCCCCCCCCCCCTACCCCCCACCACGGGAGCCCACGTAACCCCCCGGCCGGGACCCTGCCCCTGTATCTGCCGTCAGAATACGTTAAGTTTTTGCTCATTAAAAATTGCCGCGCAGCCATGAAACATTTTCTCTATCTGTGCGTGCAAACGCATATTGGGTCACGTTTAATAAGAAAGAAAATATTGTGAAAAAATTCGGTTAAAAATCTAGCACAAATTTTGTGTCAATATTCGGGTGGTGCCGAGCCAATACTCCTTGCAGGCCCCCTTGCCTGCAAAGCGAGCCCACTACCGCTGCGCCATTGACGATGAGAGTGAAACGGCGTTAACAAAACAGGTGTACCGTAATTAGGGCAAAATTGCAGTTCGTTGCAAGATCAGCTACGATACGTGCGCTGCGTGGCGGCCATCTCTGATTGGATGCACATTGAAGAAAAAAATTGTTTCAATGTTTCGGCGAGGCGAAGCGAAACTAGGAGGGTTTGAAAAAGTGAAAATCCCATTTTTTTAAATAAAATAAACAAATAAATCTTGAATCTTAAATCTTTTTGAAACTTTTTTTAATAAAAAAAAATCCAAAATGCCAGAGGAAAATCGGCCGGTGGTACGGTCGACAAAACTTTGAACCGCGTTGACGCGCTGAGTTCGAATATTGCACTGTGTTCTATTGTACTTCGAGACGACGGCTGCCCTTCTTTTCTAAAATCCGCTTCAGCTAAAACACGCTCGTTGTCGGACATTGCTAAAACGGACCTGATTCAAATATTAGTCCTAAAGCCTAATCCTAAGCCTAACTTGATCCTATTCCTAACCTAATCCTAACCTAAGCCAAGCCCTTTCAGGAAGTAAGATGTCAGAACAATTGCGTTTTGAACAAGTTTTTTGTGTTCCGGGTGCTCTGCTGATTTGATTGAGCCATGGATTGCCAAAATCGGCCAGGGAAATCGTGATCTGGACGACGCTATGTGTTCGCTGTTTGTGCTTCACGACATGTGTCTTGTGCGCCGATCTGTCACGCGACTCTGCCGGCGCTGTGCTCAACCGATTTCAAGGATCGACGGCTCAGTCAATGATTTTTGTAGAATAATCAACTAAAGCTTTCGGATTCGCTGCCCTACGGGGATATAGCGACCGCAGGCCACCGAAACCGAAATCGGGCTAAGATCACTGGTGCTCCCAGGACAGAGCGGGGCTTAGAGGCTGTCCCCCTCACGTGGCGAGGGTATTGGTTCCACGGGATGGTGAGCCGTCCGTTCCCCAATCCCACCGGAGTTTGGTACCTTCGGGTTTCCGAAATCGGTGGGGGGCGTGCTTCAAATATTAAAAAAAGGATAGGAAGGCAAAATAAACATAAAATAACATATCATAATCACGTGCGCAGTGAATGATTTTGGTGCGGTCTTTTGGCACGTGCGGTCTTTCGTACGGCTTCATATTTAAAAGTACATGTACGGTGGAGGTGGTCCTAGAGATGTAAGGGTCAAAAAATTTTTTTTTTTTTTAATTTAAAAAAAAGTAAAAAAAAAATGAGCATTTTTATTAAAAAATTTTGAAATTTTTTCTTTAATGTGCCCTGAAAATGCCCTTTTTGGCATAATTTTTCGAAAGTTCAACAAAAATTTTCTTTGACTTTACCTTGTCACTTAGTCTTCAACGCTGCAGGTGGTATTCTGGATTGATTTATCGACTGTTTTCAGCCTTGGTGAGTGATGATCGACTCGCGCATTGAAGTACTTGAGCGTCGCAAAGGCTAGTTCAACAAATTCCGATGTCGCTAAGGTGAGATAGAAGCAGAGAACTCACATTTACGCATCGTTTTTCAGGATCTCGAAAGGTCGAAATTGCACTGGCTGCCACTGCAAGCGTAACTTCGTTGGTTGCTCGTTGCTGTTTTGCCTCGTGTCGTCAGCATGATCACACCGGTTTGTTGTTAAACTTGTTTCCGTGTTATTTGAGGTGAATTGAGAGGCAAAACACGAGACGTGATGTCGTCGGTGGGAAAATGGGGTCGCCGAAACCAAGTCTGAAATTTTCACCCTCCTCCCATATGAGTGGGGGTCATATGGTAAGTCGGTGGCTCCTCAGATGGTGATATTCGGACTCCCTGAAAAATTCTGAACAACTTTCATTTAAAAAAAAAATTTAAAAAAAAAATTTAAAAAAAAAATAGAAAATTTTTTTTTTCTTGACATCTCTAGGTGGTCCTTCTTAGGGTTGTTAAAAAAAACAAAAATCGTCATTTTTGTTTTTTTTTTAAATTTTTTAAAAAAAAAATTTCAAAAATCAAAGTTGTGCTGAATCAATCAGGGAGTCCGAAGAACCACATATGATATGCAAGCGCCTCCCGAATGACACCCGTATGGCGGAACTTTGCAGATTTTGTTTTGGTGACCTCAATTACCCCTTTTCCAAACCGTCACCATGCCTCTTCTTGTGTTTTGACCTCCAAAACGTCACTAATTGTCCCCAGCTAAGCTAATGCTAAAGTGAAGACAAACATACCGCCTTGAAATTCGATCAATTCTTCTGATGGTGTCGCGACGACACGACACGAAGCAGCAACCAGACAACGTAGCGCTTGCAAACGGTGCAGCGAGCACAATCGGACGCTCTGCGAGGCTAATCGTCACCTTACAGTCGAACTCAATAAAATGTGGAATCAGCTGATTGGTCGGCCAAGGGGAGGCTGCTCACACTCCGCACCCTTCTTTTTTCGTGGATCTGGATTCTATTGAATCGTGTTTCTTTTGAATGAGTGTGAATTTCCAGCACCCTTTTCATGCTAAAAATAAACTCAAAGGGTTGGAGAACTGCGAAATTCAATTTTTTTTATTCAACAGCTCAAAATGCAATTTTTACTGACGACGACGACGACGACGTCGTCGCTAATTTTTACGTGTGAACTGAAAGACAAAAACCTGAAATGAGTGCGCTGTGTAGCCAGCTGAAGGGGGTTTCATTCCTAGCTGACCGATCGACATGCGTCCGCAATTAAAAAAATGCGTTCCGACTTCGCGGACGACGACGACACGACGACGACTTTGCTTTCATTTTTCATTTTCACCGTTTTCAAGTTGTTTTTGGTAAGCTGCTGTGTTCATTTACTTGGTGCACGCAGCAAACCATGCACAGCGCACTCCTTTCAGGCTTTTATTTTTAGTCCACACGCAAAAATTAAGCGACGACGTCGTCGTCGTCATTAAACAAAAAAATACATTTTGAGTTGAGCTGTGGAATAAACATTTTCAAAATTTCGCGGTCTCTAACCTTTGAGTTTATTTTTAGCACAAAAAGGGTGCTGGAAATTCATAAAAACACGTTTCAATAAAATCCAAATCCACGAAAAAAGAACGGTGCGGAGTGTGAGCAGCCTCCGCTCGGTCGACCAATCAGCTGATTCCACATTTTAGTGAGTTCGACTGTATCTGCATCGGAAATGGTAAGCTAAGCTTTGGGACGCTCAAAAACTTCATCGCAGATGTTGTCGAAGCCTAAAATCAGTCGGTAAAACGGCCCAAAATCGACTGCTAAAGGTTTTACGAGGTATAATCAAAGAAAATTTTTGTTGAACTTTCGAAAAATTGTGCCAAAATTGAGGTTTTCAGAGCATATTAGAAGAAAATTTTTCGAATTTTTTTTTTTTTAAATCGGCATTTTTGTTTTTTTTAATCACTTTTTTTTTTAAAAAAAAATTTTCATTTTTGTTTAACAACCCTAGTCCTCCTCCTCTTTAACACAGGAAAGAAAAAAAAAGCAAAAACCAATTTGATCCTTTTTCACCTTATCAAAAAAGCTTAGGATTAGGATTAGATTAAGGATTAGGAACCTACAGGGTTGGTATTCATGTCGCAAATTAAATGTCCGCCAACGGTAAATTATTACCGAGGAAGCAGACAAATGCTAATCAGAATGAAAAAAGAAAGAAAGAAGAAGAAAACGACGTTTGTTTTGAACTTTTAGTTTCGTTATTTGATTTGAGAGTTTTAAAATTGAGTTTCGGTTCGAAATCTAAACATAAAGTGGAACAAAACGACGACGACAGGCTCACTTACGGTCAGACTTTTGAGTTTTATCAAGAATGAATGGGTTGAAAAATTGATTGAGACCGATTCGAAGACACTGGACTGGAGCAGTCGGTCGGGCTATTGAATAGCCTTGCACTCACTACTCTGAACTGAGCAGCACGAATTTGGTGGAAGTGGAAGTGGAATTGTTGTGCACGTTGATTTATTTTGATTATTCGTCGTCGTCTGTCGTCGTTACGACGACATTATCATTGGCATGAAGTACTGCCGAGCTGCATTAGCTTCAAAACAGCTGACTGACTTGATTATTTGCAATATGATTAGAATAATAAGTGTTGGACTGAGCAGCGACATTGTTTTTTTGGATCCTGCCAGTTCGACATTTGTTTTTCAATCAGAAATTTGCAGCTGAATGAATTCACAGAAGAATAATTGATTCAATTCAATTCAACCAATCAAGAACTCAACGCTGAACGGCTGAAGTCCTGTGGATCGCTCTCGACAGTAGAAGTTGCATTGCACGTGGTGGTTGACTTTAAAAGTTTTTTTCTATTTTTTTGTCTCAAAGTTCGTCAATGAAAGGAGACGTTCTGCAGTCGGCGTGTGTTCAATTGCGGCCTAAACAGGTGCGGCCCGTTCTATTACGGCCTGACGAATTTCAGCCCGAAGGATTTCGACCCAACGAATTTTTCCTGGCATGGACAATAGCAGACATTCTTGAATAATAGTGGATTTTTGAAAAGCGCGTGCGCGCGCGCCTCTTGCATGCAACTGTTTACCCATATACCGTATTACCTCTATTAAACCCCCCCCCAAAATTAAACCCCCCCCCAAAAATAAACCCCCACCCCCTCGACAAGTTTCCAAATAATCCCCCCCCCCAAAAATAATCCCCCATGGGGGATTATTGAAACCTGTTTGAAACACATACCCAGCGAATTCAGTGGCTGGTTGCAGTGAAAATGATGAAATTGTGCTACCAAAGGCCCCAAATGGATGAGTTAATGGTAATTTCATTACAAAAGGCTGTTGTAAAAGGAAATTTCTATGTATAGTAGAAGTTTCTGCGACTTCCTTCCTGCCATGGAAGGTATTTTTGCCATTTTGCCCACTCCTAAAAATGGTTTCCAAATAAACCCCCCCCCCCAAAAAATAAAGCCCCCCCCCCCCAAAAATAAACCCCCACCCCCGCCCCAGAAGTCGCTGAAGAAATAAACCCCCATGGGGGTTTATTAGAGGTAATACGGTATGGGCGCATTGAGTTGCGGGACCAAAATAAAAGATCATACACCAGACGTCTCAGAAGTCACGTCACAGCATCACTTCAGCCACCACGTCTTCACAGACTACAGTCTAAAGGCCCGTTTATTCCCTGGCTATTCACAACAAAATAACAGAGCCTGAAGGGCTGGATGCAAATTTGTGAGTGACTTTGTTTTGAAATCATAGCAATCCACAGAACACCAAAGAATTTGTCGTGCGGCAAAAAAAGGTGAAAATTTTTATCTGCACATTCTGAGAGTCGAACCATTAACGAACCACTGCGCCATGCTATCTTGATTGCCGCTGGCTGTATAGTCCAAAGCAATTGTGCGGCCGCAGCAAACTTCTGTACTGCAGATACTGCAAGCTTCTGCAATTGGTTTCATGAGCTCATTAATGGACCAGACAACAGTAAAACACCATAAAATTACGCGTCAGCCGTCAACTGTGTGCTTCAACGACACAGAATACAAAAATATTTTTTTAAAAAAACCATCCAATGTCAGCACATTCGGAGGAGACTTGGTAATGCAACTCTGCAATCCAAGAATCCAACTAGATGATTGGTTGGTAGTCACGTGATGCATGCATTCTGTGCAGACCGAATTCCCCAATTCTCAGAAATTCGTGCATAGAATGCATGCTTCAACCAATCAGCTGGTATATTATGCTGTTAAGGCCGTTTAGCCGTCCGGACGTTGACGCACGTCGCCGTACAGACAGACACGGACGCATAAACGATGACGTGACGTGCTGTGACGTGACGTTGCATTTTAGGTTCTGCCCTAAAAAGCCGTACCTCACCAAACAAAATTCAATCAAGTTGTGTACCAAATTGAAATTGAATATTTGCGACAACAACCAATTTTGACTGGAGAATGGAGATTGCTGCGGCTGCACAATTGCTTTGGACTATACAGCCAGCGGCAATGATGATAGCATGGCGCAGTGGTTCGTTAATGGTTCGACTCTCAGAATGTGCAGATCATTCCCATTCCCTTGACTTATGAAGCTTCATGGAAAAACTTTTTGTTGTTGTTGTTGTGATTTTTTAGGCGATGTTTTTAGCCAGGGCTAACCCAGAGAAGCGTACAGAACGCCATTGAGTAGGGCGCCCATCGAGTTTTCTCTGTCATTAAGTGCCTATACACCCCCCCGGCGGGGCTCGATCCTTCGAGCGCACAGACTGTAGTCTAACGCACAACCACCAGGCCACGAGGGTGACAAAAACCTGTTCAGCGCCCATCCCTAGGGCCCACTCTGCTCTGAAAGCCCACCCAGCTTACCTGCGCCGCCATGGAACACAAATCGCACAACCACGTGTTGAGTGTCCATTCGAGTTCGGTGCAATTCTCACCAGTTGAGTTGAGTTAAATTCGATCAGAATTCAATCAGAATCATGAACTGTATCAATCGCGGAGTATTTGCGTGAACTTTCAGCAAAAGTTGCTTTCATGATTGAAAAAACGAGCGTCGAATTGGCAGGATCCAAAAATCACAAAGTCACTGCTCAATCCGACGCTCATTATTCAAATCATGTCCACTGAATGCTGATGCAGCTTGAGTTGAGCTCGTTGCTTTGATTTGACTTCCAAAGCAGTAGCGAAAGTGCGGGGGTCATAGTTGTTCTAGGGGGGGGGGGGGGGGGGGCGGGGGGGCCGCCCCCCCCCCCCAAAAAATTTTCAAATCTATCTCTATCAAACAGGTTTTTTTCGGCTCAGCTATTATCTATCTAAAAAAATTTCACCCCTCACCCGAGGTCCCGCTTTCGCTACTCCAAAGCAGTAGCGAAAGTGGGGGGGGGGCGTCCACCCCCACCCCCCCTCAGCCGAAAATCCTGCCCGTGCACGGGCAGATACCCGTGTACCCCCCCTCCCCCCCCTTTACCTTGACACGGGTACTAGACTCCCCCCCACCCCCCACCGCGAGAAAACACGGGATCGCACCCCCCCCCCCCCCTCACGGTGGTCAATCTCATCTCAATTTTTTCCAAAAATACTAATTTTTGAGGGTATAATGATATGTGGACTGTATTTCATAAGAATTTCTGTATTTTTCTACGGCAAAAATTTGGTATTACCCGTGCGATCCCGTGCACCCCCCCCCTCACGAAATTTTTCTGCCAGTGCACCCCCCCCCTCAGGAAAATTTGCTGCCCGTGCACCCCCCCCCCCCTCACCGAGAAGGCACCTGACCCCCCCCCTCTAAAATTAGGCAAACACCCCCCCTCGCCCTCACCCATAGTTGTTCCAGAGCCGAGGGGTTGGGGGGGCCGATATAGATAGCTGGAGCAAATTTTCTGGATGGATAGATAGCTGGAAAATTTTGGGGGGGGGGCCGCGGGGGGGGGCCATGTGACTTTGGGGCCTGGGGGGGCCGGTCAAAATTTTGAAATTTGATAGATAGATAGCTAAAACGCTAAAAAGCTATAAAAACAGCAAAATAAAGCTAAAAATAAACTAAAAATCAAGTATAAACGGATATTTTACCTAAAATTGGCGAAATTTTCAAGAATTACGAGCAAAAATGGTCAATTTTGGTCAAAAATTGACTCATTTTATGTCTTCGAAGACAAAAATTTTCAGATAGATAGCTGGCTGAGAAATTTTTTCAGATAGATAATAGCTGAGCCGAAAAAACCTGTTTGACAGAGATAGATTCGAAAATTTTTGGGGGGGGGGGGGGCCCGGCCCCCCCCCAGGCCCCCCCCCTAGAACAACTATGCCCTCACCCGAGGTCCCGCTTTCGCTACTGCTCCAAAGAACGATGACAAACCGCCATAAAATTCCAATCAACCAGAGAAGTAAAAATCACTCATTTTGATCCACAATGAGCGGATATTGTCGTCGTCGTTGGATGATGGCATTATTTTTACAAACCATTCTCGATCGAATTTGTTCTCGAAGTCGAAACACTGAATCGTAAAATGTGAATCTGTCGTCGTCGTTCGGTCGTTCCGTTTGACACTGCTTTTTTAATTTCAAACGTGTTAAAAACCAAACCAACAGCTCAAAACTGAAGGTTGTTATTTTTTTCGTTTGTTTTCGAAGCAATATCAATCGAAAATCCAGCAGAAAGCAACTTTGCGACAGCAAATCCGTTCCTCGCAAAGAAGTCCTTGTCTAAAAAGGTTTTGCCTGCATTGTCAAGGCGTGTTCAGTACGCTCCGCTCAATTTGCGACATGAGCAGTCACGAACCTACAGCGACTTTATTGCAAGCAACATTTGATCGAAAATCAAAAATCATTTTTTCAAAGTTTTTAAATAAGAATAGCAAGCCCCCACCCCCGATGCCGGTACTGGAACAACTATGGCTCGAGCCCGGCAAGCCAATGCCGTGGAGGTGGAGAGGTGATTGTCATGATGAAGCGTTGCGATGCGTTCTTACGTGACAAGGAAGAAGGACCCGATGTAAAAAAAAAGAAAAAATTTCAGATCTGATCTGAAGATAAAAAAAGAAAACAATCTAATCTGTTGAAGTAGAAAGCAAAGCACGAAAACTCCAGCAAAAAATGCGTGACCGCATCGCACGACAACGGCATTACTGCGACATCTACTCGGCTGCGTTCTCAGACGACGGCAAATTGTTGGCGACAAGCGACTGCTATGGAAACGTCACCATTCTGTCGTGAGTTTTTGTTTGAGGAGAGCTGACTCTGATACCATTCTGTCAATGTCAGTGGTCAGTTCAGTTTTAAAAACTGAGTAGTACCTAGTAGTGTGACAACGTTGAAGTTGACTGTTGAACAAGCCTGGTGAGTCAGGCTTATTCGGTTGGTTAGCATTCGACATCAGAATCTCGGTTGAAGTTCAAAACTTTGTCGGTTGTTGAAGGAAGCACTGACTGATTCGCTGTATTGTGATGACACTGTTGCTGTCGGATCGTTTTCTGACATCCGTGCGACTTTCCTTTTTTTCACCCACAGTCACCTGACCATCATTTTGGTCGCGTCTGTTGGGTTTCTGGACGATCTTGCTTGAGGAAAATACTGCCAGTTTGATTAAAAATGAAATTGCTTCCCCTGAAGAGTGTCAGCGTGTCTGAAAAGCGGCGGCAATCGTGCCAACGGTGCCCGGCTCGTGCGTCGCTTCAGAATGCCCGTGCTCAGCCGATCGCAGCAGTTGGCCGAATCGAAATCCCTGCGCCCGCTGCGCGCGGTGTCGCTGCTGTCCACGGAGAACTTTCTGCTGAGGTTTTGGTTTTCTTTTTGAAGTTTTCTTTCATAGATTTTCCTTTTACAGACGATTTTTAAAGTTATACTGTGAAATACAGTTTCTGATGAACAATTTTTGAAAATTTCCACATTTTGCCTTAAAATTCTGCTTTGAAAAAATCGGATGCAATTTGTTAAAGAGGATGCAAATTGCACCCATTGTGGTGCAGAAAAAAGCAAAAAAACCTAGCTTCGACGCCTGCTAAACATAAACGGATCTCGCGCAAAAAAACAACTCCATAACACCCGTAAATTGACCTTACTAAATGCAGTTTTCATTCCGTTTCTAGCGGCTACACCGACGGAAGCGTGGTGGGATTCCGCTGGACTGACTTTGATGACGTGCCCACATCTAGTTCTACTGTGGAGCAACCGGGTAAGATGTCGAGATGTGAGAACAAAATGTTAGCGAAAATTCAGCACTTTCGGCATAGTATACTGATTGGTGTGGTTAGTATGACTTATTTTTTCAAACGTGTTCCACTGAAATAACGTCATGTGCCGCCAAAGATGCGCTTGCCGTTCACAGCAAACCAGACTTTCCGTTTAGCCGATTTCTTCCCGTAAACCAATGGTGAATGTCGAATCAGTCACACCAAACTGACATTTTAGTGCCTGTACTTTGACAAACGAGCGTTTTTAAAGCAAATGGCTTCATTTTAGTCCGGACACGTTTGAATAAATCCACCCACAATAGCTGTCTGCACCCACATTGTTACAAGCGTGCCATTAGTTTGTTTTTGTGTGTGAAGCTACGATTGGAAATCAGTTGTGATGTGACAAACAGTGCCCTTCTTTTGAGCCGGATTTCACCCGCCCTTTTCTGCTAATGCCCGACTTGCTTTCAGTGTATTTTAGGATGGATGAACGAACCAATAACTCAAAGTTCCCTGATTTTCGAGTTCTGGGAGCATTGAATCAGTTGGCAACATGCATTACGATGAGAGACCAGGTGTCAGTTTTATAAAACAGGAATCCAACCTTGCGACGCCTCTGAGCCCCTGAATGAAATCATGAGCATCACTCACACCAAAATTGGAGTTCGAGAGGAGCTCATCACTGATGTGCCCTCCTCACTTCTGCAACTAATCCGGTCTCACATTGAGCTGCGTTTCTTTCGCATGCAAAGGCTGCTCTTTTCCAAACCAATTTGCTTTCACTTCAGTGGCAATGGCATTCGCAGCCACCGGTGGCGGTGGTACCCCGCTGACGACAATTGGTTGGCAAAATCAACAGGAAGTGAACTCGATGGTGGCATTAGAGGGTGACACGCGGTTGGTGACGGCAGGCGCTGGCGACAACAGTCTGAAACTGTGGGACCTGGAGACGAGGACGTGCTTGGTTGGTTGGTTGGACTTTGTGCGTTTTTTGCTGCTGTGTTGTTGCTTTTGCTTTTGTGCATTTCTGTGTTCATTTTCGTCTTAACCTGTACACCCACCATTTATCTGCAGCCCACTGATTGGTTGCATTTGAAGTGGTACCTGCAAATTGAACGATTCAGTATCGTGTACTAAATCCTTTGTCGTCGGTTCATTTTTGCATTCATTTTGCATCATACCCGTGCGACATTGCCGCCATGCGGAGCGCAAAATAAACTCGTATTAGCAGCCCATCTTATCAGTGCATAGCTCGCACATGGTGCCCCGCACCGGGCAAAGCGGGGCTTAGGAGTCTAGGCTGCGCCCCTCTCAGTTGCGCCTCAGGTGCCCATGCCGTAAATCCCCGTCTGCTGGCATGCGCGCTGCATGCGGCAAGTGCACCACGTTCTGCCACACCATTCGCACGACACGCTATGGCTAACATACAAGGCGTGCTCAAAAATTGTTAGATTGCCCTGAAGCTTGTTTGAATCAATTTCTTTCGTTCTATTCAACTAAATCAGAATTTTGACGTTCGAAATGCGTGTTTTCTCTTTCAGCGGTCTTTCTCCGGGCACAGCGATTGCGTCTATGAAGTGTGCACGCGCGGCTCGGACGAAAATGTGCTGCTGTCAGTCTCGGAAGACGGCACTGTCCGTCAATGGGGTCAGATGCGTGGATTTTCATGAGCTCCTGGTTTATGATCATTGTTCTGTTGTCACTTTCACTGAGACATCGGTTGACCCCAATTTTTCTCAGATGTGAGAAGCGGTCAAGGTGAACTTCTGCTGGAGCCACACACCACCGCCGCTGCACGTGCAACCTTCGGCAAATGGCTTGGCTGTGTTGCAGCAAATGATAATTGGCTGGTAATATTTCTGTTTCGCTTTGTGTGATTTGATTGCAGTTGATTCATTCTCTGATGGGTTGATTGATTCATTCATTCTTCGCCCAGCGCATCGGTGCTTATTGTCTTGTATTTTAAATGTGCTTATCTTTTTTCCCTCCTTGTATTCA
This sequence comes from Theristus sp. LFF4_11, assembly GCA_030248135.1. Taxonomy (NCBI): domain Eukaryota; kingdom Metazoa; phylum Nematoda; class Chromadorea; order Monhysterida; family Xyalidae; genus Theristus; species Theristus sp. LFF4_11. The sequence goes on from JASANC010004375.1 coordinate 19,456, forward strand.
ACTTTGCTTGGATTTGTTTTCCTCCTCTGCCTCTTCTTTATTTTCTTCCTCATTCTACCTCTACCCTCTTTTCTTCTCCTTTTACCCCTTCTATTTTTCTTCCCTTTCCTTCCCCTACCACCCCCCTTATCCCCCACAGTAAATGCAGAATTGTGCAAAAAACTGAATGCAATGAATGGTTGAACGCGAAGTTCTGTTTCCATTTTTTATCAAAACTGTGTTGTGGCAAAGTTCAAGTTCAGAAAATGAAACAATTCATTACGAATCTGCACATTTAGTGTGACTTTACAAAGTCTACAGTGCCATGTTTGAATGAATTTCCATGTCGTAACTAAATATTAGAAACCAATGAATCAATGCTCACAGCCATGTCCAGTCAATCGGTAACTCGAATGATTACCGAATGAAAAAACAATGCTGATTAGGTTTGCAGTTTCACCGCCTGCACAGTGTGCATGCATCGCAGCATACGTTGTGCGCAAGCAACTAATCAGCTAGTTGTCTATAGTTTACTGTGCTGACTTTAGTCTCATTGTCGCAGGTCTGTGGCGGCGGACCGAACGTGTCGCTGTGGCATCTGGCGTCACGCTCGATCGCGCAGCAGCTGGACGCCGGCGCGCAGTCGCATCATGGCGTCAGAATGCTCGATCAAACGGTGCTGCCGGTTTGCTGGAGATGCTTTTTCATGATCGACTTTGCTCACTGTAGCTCATGTGAGAGCACCTCTGTTTCTTCTGACCCGATTACCTGACCAGCGTATTTGGGTCGCCCGCACCAATTAATTTCGCACTTGTTT
>JASANC010004376.1:0-26306 GCA_030248135.1 Theristus sp. LFF4_11
GGACTTGGCGGGTATGTATTTCTTTGAGTTCTCACTTGCGCAAGCAATTAAGGCGTATCCAAACGGTACATTTTGCGATTAATATTGGAATGCAGGATCGACTGACAAGACAAAAAAACAACTGAACGAGAATCGATTTCAAACAAAAAACACTTGATATGTATATGACCTCTAAAGAAAATTATGCTGCACCGTGAAACGCTAAAAAACCTAAAAAGTTTCAAGAAACACACACACATATGCATGATCTCACTCAAATTGCGCTACTCTGACCAATCAAATGAAATTCAAATTTGAATGAAAGAAAAAAGACGTTCAGCAACCTTGAAATAGTGTGTCAAATTTGACGTGTTTCTTGAAATTAATTGGTTATTCGTGCTATTCTGTTCATTCTTTGTTCACTGCACACACTATTGGAAAATATCTTGGCATTTTTATAAAGGCAACTCCTAGTCTGCGAATAATCTCGCTTTGATTTAGAAGACAAGGACTGCCTTATTTATTCGGCCATACTGTACAAATGTACCTTTCCACTTCTGCAAACGCAAACTGAGCTGCACAATCAAAAGGTACGATAGTAAATTTCATACCGCGCAATATTGAGACCGATGAAGAATTTCGCAACATCTTCGTCTGACGATTGCCACGGAAGACCTCTGGCCCTGACCACGGTGTCGTCGTTGATGACGTCTGCTTTGCAACTGAAATTAAGAAACAATATTTCACGCTTTTAATATAAATTTCTGTTTTTAATCACTCATCTCAGGTTAATAATGTGCTTGGCTTGCAGTGACAGCCCCGCAAAAATCCCAATGTCACCACACCACACCTGACCCCGCAATAAGCGCACGAAAATTACTGTACCTAGCCACCGTTTTGTTATGAAATTCAATATTTAACTACTGCAGCGGCAGATTTTGGCGATTAAAGTGGCATACATTGTATTCAACACGGTTCAACGTGTCACTTGTGTTCAACGCCGTTTGCCACCCATCGTGCTGTTTGCTGCTGCTCTACAGTAGTGCTATTGCTGTGAAGTGGTTTTTTACAACAACCGTTGAGCGGGGCTAATTACACACGGTTACACATACATTGTATTATTGCTATTGACGTGTACTTTACACCATGTAATTCCATGGCGGGTGGTAAATTGAGACATTTTCGAATTTCGAAAAAGCTGTTACACTACTGATCTTTTCGTCTGTTTGAGTGCCATACCAACCTAGATTCCTTATTAATTGGCTGTAAAGTGAATGAAAGCGCGAATTTTTTGCCCATTTTGTGTGGTCGTTTTAGATCGGGTCGCAGGAGAGACAGGTTAGTGTTGTTGGTCGGATTATGCTGGTCAATAAATGCGGTTTATGTAGTGTCACTTACATTTTTTTTGTGATCTGACTAATGAACAATAATTTTTACTATGTTGTCACCGTCCGCACACCTGTGCAATTCGCGCTTCTATTGATGATTTTTTCTAATTTCAATGAAAACCGCTCGAAATACATGCAGTAATGAACAGCTAATCAAACAGAAATTACACAATCCGCAGGTCATTTGCAAACATTTGAAGTACATATTGCATATTGTACTGTTTCAATGAATTTTCCGTATAAACTGGTGCAATTACAATACCGGGCCCTCCCGAGTACCACCCCCATACCCGTCTCGTGCCCCAATACAAAAACGGATGGTGTTTACCGCGAAAACATGGAAATCATTTTCATGCAACAACACCTCGTAGTACCGTATTCCACATCACATGAAAACACTGCGAAACCGTTAGCAGCAAATATAATTTCAGCTTTCCTGTGCAGCGGTATATACCATGCTTTTCATGGGTGCTTTCAAATGCGCTATCGCGGGCGCGGGGCAAATAAAATTCAGTGGGAAGGACGGATTCAAACAGTTCAGTGAGGCCGCTTTCGCAGGTTTGGCATCAGCTGGTGGGAGCATAAAAATATGCCACTGCCATGTGCTCTCTATGAAGAGATTCGGGTTGGATTAAAGCGAGTGATCCGCGTCGCGTTTAGTAAACGCCCGTGACCGTGTTTTCAGTTTTGCCGCATTTGGCGATCATTGTAAAAAACCGTTGCGCAGTTGATGTGGTCTTGTCGTTGTAGCACGTTTGCAGTTCATAGCGGTGCATTGTAATGTTTTGTTTACCTGTCTTTGGCTATTCAATTCAGTAATTTGTAACAACACCACCAATAAGCCAAAGGTACCAATTAATGAAACACGATTCATCACACACACGCACCCAGTTGATGTGTTTGACAATTTGAAAAACTGCAAGCGAAGCAATGAAAGAATAGAAAAAAAACACCAGTTTACGAACGAAATTACTTGCACAATTACAAATTCTAGCCACTTACCAAACGCCATGCTCCAGCGTCAATTTGATTTGCTCGATCTCTTGTGACCAAAACGAGACACCTGCAATTAAAAAAAGCGGTATAGTTTTTAAAAACCATGCAATTTGTTTGAAGAATACTCCTTGTCTGATGGCAATGCACTCTGCGATAACTGACACAGTGTGTGATGTGTTGCACAGTCACAAACAAACACACTGGCACAAATGACACACGAGCACGCTTGTCTGTTCATTGTATACGTGTTCAAAGGACTTCAGACGTCAAATGGAGCTTTTCAAATGCGACAATGATTATGGCTGGGGGAGTGCGGGACTTCCATTCATTTTAAAGATCCATTTGATTTGCGAAACATCAGAAGCGGCATTCATGAAGCAGTATTTAGTGACGCGCGGCTGCGTTAAAACATAGCTACGCGGTCACTAAATACTGCTTCATGAATGCGCCGAAAGGAAAAAAAAGATCCAACAAATCTAATCCAAACCTTTCTGCACGCACTCCTGCACGGCGTGCGCAATCGCGGTGCCCAGATTCCGGAGGTGCGTTAAGAGCACGGAATGCTGCGGATCGCCAGACGGGGTCGGCTCGTCGGCGCGGGGCAATTGTAACACTGAAGAATGCGCGAAAACATGAAAACTGAGAAAAATGCACTTTTTTCTGGAACCATCTCACAGAGCGGGACATTTTTTTGCGCCAACCGTTGGACTGCTGCTGGAACGTCAAACTGGCATTTTTTTGCGTATACGTGAGCCTCGAATGAAACGACAGACATTTTTCTTTTGCTGACAAGATTGTTTGGGCGGATATCGAGTGTAGGACCAATCAGTGAGCCCAATTTATAAACAGTCAGCCACACGCTGTAAAAAATGTGTCCGAGCAAGTGTCCGTCGCCGGGGAAATAAAAGGCAGCCACAAAACTCTAAGTTTGATGGTGTTGTCCGTTAAAAACTTCCGGAACATCACGCGGGACACTAATTGGAACAGGAGACGCAGGCAGATAGGAGACACTGGACAACAGTTGCGGACACCTTTTCTAGCGTACAGCGAGCTTGTTACCCCATGACCGACACTTGCGACGTCCGGTGCAACAAACACCTACCACTCATAATATCGTTCAGGGCGGCCAACGGTTCGTTGTTGTTGAGCAGTTTCCGGTAGACTTTTCGAATGTCAAGATAGCGTCGGAAATAGGTCGGGAGTTGCGTGGACTTCTTGAAGCACTCCGGGAATAACACCTGCCGGATGGCGGCCGGTCCGTCGGAGACGACCAGCACCGATGAGTCCAGGGTGGACGCGCCGCAAGCGTCCGCGTTGTAGCGGTTCGTGACGAATGTGTCCAGCTGAATGAGGTGGTGGTTTTGTAAACTTGGAGACCAATCGAACACGCCAAACGATTTTTTAATTAATTGTTGAAACTGTTTAAGTGAAATGTTGGTTTTTCTTGTGCGTTATGCTGTAGCTTCAGTCGCAAACATCGTGTGTGAACTCAATTTTACTGACTAAACAACGGCATGGTTCTTTTAGCAGCCAAACGACCGTCACCCTCGTGGCCTGGTGGTAGTGCGTTGGACTACAGTCTGTGCGCTCGGGGGATCGAGCCCCGCCGAGGGGTGTATAGGCACTTAATGATAGAGAAAACTCGATGGGCGCCCTACTCAATGGCGTTCTGTACGCTTCTCTGGGTTAGCCCTGGCTAAAAACATCGCCTAAAAATCACAACAACGACAACAACAACAAAACGACTTGCCTTCTGCAGCACCTGCGACAGCCCGGGCGCCTGTTCAATGTCGGTTCGATCGACGTGCAGTTCATTCTTGAGCGTCTCCCACTGAACCTTATCATATTCGTTGACATTCACGTAGCTGTGCTCGTAAGCCTCCACCTGCAATTGTGTATGTACACGTTTATATTCGAGTTGAAAGTTCAAAGTTATAGCACGCGCTTCATAACAAACACCACCGCACAATTGTGGAGCACCACAGAACTGCTAAATCGATCACTCTCTTCAAAAAAGTGTCTACCCGGAACCGTTACAAAAGTACAATTCACCACAAAAACCATGTAAAACATGTAATACCATCAACCTGAAAAAATACCATTCCTCAACATATAACCGTACACCATAAATATACCGTAACCTCGTAGTCCAGTGACATTTACCAATCTACCGTATCCCGTGATTGTATACCGTAACCACCGTAACCCAGTAACATCTACCGTATACCACGATGATATACCGTAACCCACCGTAACCCATGACACCCGTACCTCGCCACTTTCACCGTTGACCGCCACCCACCCAAGGAAGCAGCACTCGGCCTCGTCACAGCCCAAATGTTCGTCGCCGAGCTCGCCACCTGCCGTGCCAACGGTGACGCCAACAATGACACTAGGCAGCGGTGATTGTGTCGTTGTTGTCATTGTTGTCTGCTCCGCCGCTACTGGCATCTGACATTAGGACAAGTTGGCGCCATGATGACAAAAGCGAAAAAACGTTGTGGTTTTCGCCGGATATTCAGCGTTCTATCAACGGTTATGAGATGTGTAAATGCATATCACCGTAAACCATACCGTAATACATGAGATACCGTAACCTCCGAACCCAAGCCACCACTCAATGAGAAGATTTGGCTCAACGGAAAACTAAACAAATTTTGCGACTAGCCAACTATGGTTGCATTTGGTGACTCAACACATTTGTTGGGTGTGTTGAGGAACCGGTGCAACCATGCTCGCTACTCAACAGCTACATACATTGTTGGCTTTTTGTTGAGTACTTTTTCTCGTTGTTGGTGATTTATAGCACACATGGTGCAAAACACACAAACTTATAGCTTGATCAGAACACGACATTTGACTGGAATTACGCAGATGATACAACCAGGTCCAGTCCAGTGTCACGCAGTAATGCAACCAATCAACACAGTGAACTTTTGAATGTGTGTTTGTTTACAGCCGTGCGTAATTGTGGAATATGAAGCAAGCATTAGACATTCTCAACGCACCAAAATATGTCACAAAATATACCATCATGGTGACATGAATTACCGGAACCAACCAACCAACCAATCAACCCGCTATAAACAAGTACCGCCACAAAAGTAACTAAGCAGCCAAAGCTCAAACCATAAAGTCCTAGTCTGAAGACAGTGCACTCTGATGTAAACACAGTAATGCTAGTACTACACATGCGCAGACAAACACACAGGCGCGCGCATGAAACAGTTGCGCGAACTGTGTGCATTTGTGCGTGTTTGTGTGGACAATCGTGTTGTGTGCGTTTGCGCGTGTGTTGTTTGATACAACATTACTGTGTTACACCCAATAGAGTGAACGGTTTTCAGACTAGGACTTCTACAGTAAAACAATTGGAGCAGTGGAAAGAAGCTGAAAAGAAATACATAAGTCTGTTTTATTATTGCGGTTTCCTTCCATTGCACCAACCGTGCGGTGAATTCGTCGCCGTTTTATTGGAGCGTGAATTATCTCGGTTTGTGCGCCGGCGACGCAGTGGAGCCCTCGATTCCGTACTTCCAGATCGGTACAAATCCGTGGGGTTGGCGGTGGGGGCAACCGAATGTGGTGGTAAATGCGTGGTGGCCCCTGAAAAAAGACCAAAATTGGAGTGACACTGAAAAGTGTGGAAGATGAAAATGCAACGTTTCAGAAACAACACTCAAAAAAGAAAATTACTTCCACGACACGAGTTACTTTCATGTGTTGGCTATACCCTGAGAAATTGAGGTATGATCTTTTATTTTGGCGCCAAGACTCAATGTGCGCATAGATATGTAGGTAAACATAAAGATAGGTTTCATGCATTACGCGGAAATTCAAAATTAGTTAAGTGATCCGAGTCCCCTAAATACAGGCCGAGTCACTTTTGAGATTTTGAATGGTCATATAATGATTGAAACTTTGAAACATAGTTTCCTTTCACGTCTGCAAACCCACGGAGTTGTAGAATCTAAAAAATTGATGATACGTCGTGAAAGTTTTTCCATTTTTTCGGGGTTCCCGTATTGGGGCCGTTGCTTGTGCTTTTACTTTTCTACTGAACCAAACTTTAAGACCATCAATGGAAACTTTTGGTCAGTGAAAACAATGATTGTTCATCATTCAAGATACTGTATAATGAGCGCATTCATGGGATATGGACAGGTATCTTATATTAAAAAACAATCAGCTATCAACGATTTCAACTATTATTCTCTCTTAAAAATTTCCTTTTTGAAATATTGAAACTGGAAAGTGTATGGTACATTACATAGAAACCACCAAATGTGTTGCATCTCTGCAGAAGGAAATTTCAATAAAATTTCAATAAGCTATCCTGAACAAATATAACAACGAAAAATCTCCCAATGCAGGTGTACATATGTGTGCTGGGCTGTGTGTCGTGAATGAGCATATCCAGGGGATTTGGCGGAGAAAAAAGCCGTGGGGGCGGAGTCGGCCGCTGTGAGCTCGACACAACAACACACAGTTGGTGCGGTCGCGCAAAATGTCGTCGTCGCATACGACGAAATATGAAAAATACAATAATACGTTTTTGTTGTAACAGCTTTTGCAGCCATTATGATATGTATTTCGGAATTCTTGTGGTTGCATCGGCCACTGTATGTATATTATTCCAAAGACTGCCACTACCAGTGCTAATAAAACAACACAATGCACAACATTGGATGAAGAAAGGCGTAGACAACCTGTGCTCGGCTGTAGAAAGAGAATAAAGCACTGTATCGGGCGTTATAGCATATCGGGCGAATGTAAAATTTCGAATAAAACGGTTTGCCAAAAAGTTTTGTTCTCGCGTTTTGACGATGACATAGTGGACGCAAATCACTTGAAAATATGTGTCGATATTTTGTGCGAAATTATTGTTGCATTTTGTACGCAACTTTTTGCGCATCAATGTCAAAACACAGTGCACAGTGGAGGATCAGGACCGCTTGAAACGAAACTGAAGGTCGTTTTGAAAAAAACAGGCCCGTTTTTTCACAGCGTCAAGTTTCTCCTGTAATGTTCGAGAGCCCCATCATGTTTTAACGCTTTAGAATTATTCGAAAAACTGAAAACTTCGCAAGTGAAAAAAATTAAATCGATTTTCTCGATTTTTCAAACACACAACAAAAATTCTCCGAGAAGACAATTTTGAAAAAGTCCAGTGAAAAAAACCAAAAGCAAAGCAACTCTCAGACAGTGCAAATGTCGGTAGCGAAAAATCGGATATAACTTTTTTTCTGTACCTAAGCAAATATTTATTCGCGCAAAATTGACACATAACACCTTTTTTTTCTTACAATCTGCGTGATTTTTTTTTAAAATAGGGAACTTTCTTTTCGATGGTCAGGTTTCTATTTTTATGACAGTTTGGCATGAACACGCAGGTAAAAACTGTTCCTCCAAAAGAAATACAAAAATGCAGGTATGGTTTCTGAAATAGCACTTTGTACAGTGCAAATTAACAAAATACAACGCACATAACAATTTTAAAGAACGGTATAGTTTTTCAATGAAGAAACACTATAGGAAACCAATAAATATAATTATTGCATTGGAGCTTTTTGGCAAAAAAAACGATTCAATACAACATCTTTACAGTTTTAAGTTCTTTTGTGCTCTAGAAACGTTCAAATAGAAATACGTATAAAAGTTTTCTTGGTAAAAAAACTTTGAGGACCACCTATGAAAGTCATAATAGAGAGTCAGAATGAAAAAGAAAATGCCATAATAGGAAAAAATTATTGAAACTAAAACATTTTGGTTGAAGACTTTACGGTCAAAAATTGTAAATCACAACAGAAGATTTCAGCAATTACACAGAACAAAGTAGTAACCACAAAAAACGAAAAAGTAACCGTGATGCATGATGTTGTGTACATTGAATTGTTCTTCAGCAATTACCTACAAAACCGTCCAAAATAAAAAGTACTTCATATGTTTTGTTCCTTTTCTTTTGAATATCTCTTTCTCACGTGACAACCGTTTTCAATTTTCACGTGCTTCACAAAAAGAAGAAAAAGTCACGCGAACACACTTGCCGCGTCGTCGTATGTGCAAAGAGAAACACACACAAACGAAGCAAATTGAAAAATCACTGACGGCGAATTAACAATGTTTGGTGACAATGAAGTTTATTTTATAAATGGTGATTACTGTGTGTTTTGTTGGACGGCATGCAAAAGTGAGCGTGTAAAGCGTACACAAACAAACATACGATATAGCGAAATGTAAAACGACAACGGTTTGACGGATTCGATTTGTTGTTGTTGGTGTTGTTGGTGTTGTGCAGCTCAACATGCGACATTCCATGTAGGCAGTGTGTTGCCTTTTTTAAACACTGAACAAAAAAACGTATATACTTCGCTGCGAGTTGATAATGACATGTTTTGGTTTGTCTTTGGGTAATTAGAAATTACCATGTGACTGAACGCACATTGAAATGATTTTAAATAGATACATGCAATTAAATAAAATCGATATATACAAAATTTAACCCTGAGAAACTTCACATCTACATGAGGTGTACAGGCATATTGAAGGGGAAAGTTCGCTAATTCGCTGCTTGCGGTGCCAGGTGGTCGCCTGTACCGCGCCGCTATTTTGGATTAAATAAAGCCTTTTTGGCTCGTCAGACCTGCCCAAAACGTCCTTCACTCAGAAAGAACCTGAACTCTGGAGTAAGTCACCAGAGTCCAACAAACAAAGCGCCGATTTCCACATATCTCCGAATTCAGTTCCATCTCAGGATGCTCAAAGTTGAGCAGAGGATTTAAAAAACAAACAACTGGGATCAGAAGGAGAACGCAGCAAAATGGTCGCGCGGACTGTTAAAGACTCCGCAAAAAAAGGCGACGAAACAAGGAGAAATTCGCCGAAAGTAAAAGACACAGCAGCAAATGTCGCTGTTTTTCTGCGCAACGACGTGGCCACAACAGTCGAGGCGCATGCGACAGCTCTCTTGTAAAATGTCTCTGTGCGTGTTGTGTGCGAGGTTTTCAAGTGCGCGCGACGCTGCCGCCACTGTTTGAAGGCCAAAAATGCAGCGTGCTGCACACAAACAACTTGCACGCTGTGTTGTTGTTGCTGTGTACATGCGCAAAAGTAATAACGATATGTATATACAACCGATTTATTCGTGTAGGTATGTATACGTTGCATGACTGTGTATACAACATGTACAATGTATCTACATGAATGCATGTATGAATTGCTGTCACTTTTTACGCGCAGCCCATCCGTGTGGTGTAGCGAACTGCAATATACACACGCGCGCACGCATGTCAGAAGACGCGTGCGTTTACACACACACTACACGCTGCGTTTCAGGTACATGGAAATTCAATAGAAGTTTTTCGTAAACCGCGACTTTTCACACACACACGCAACATGGGTGTAACTCCATATGGTGCAAGACTTCACGGTGCAACTCAGAATAAAGGGGCATTCATGAAGCAGCATTCAGTGACGCGTAGGCGTTACAATACAACATGCGGCTATGCGTCACAAAACACTGCTTCATGAATGCTGCTCAATGAAACTCATGTGGAATTGTCTCAATAAGCAGAATTCCACTTGGAAAAGAGTTCAAAAATGCCGATTTGCGAAAAATGGGTTATCAAGAAATTGAGCAACAATGCAACGGACTTGCGCCCATTTTCGCACATGCCACGAGGTGCACCCAGTGTCTTTTTTCACAAGCACACCTCCAGTCCAGTCACCTCCTCACACCGCATGCCGCGTGTTTTCGTGCGTATGGATCTGACAATTCCTAAGGTGCAGTCAATAAAAGCAATTTAGGGAATTCCTTGATTGATCAGAAGTGGATATGTAGCGTGTTCGGAAGTCACTAACAAAGTATCAATATACCAATATGACAATGTAAAAGCCGAAGGAAAAAAACACACATCCACGATATGAATGCGGCGAGACATATAAAAATATATAATGACTGAACATATCGTCGAGCAGTTTGTGAGCGAAGAATGTGTTGATTTGAACCATAATGATTTTCACTCAATGATGAAAAAACGGATTTAAGTAGGTTTATATTCAACTTGCAACAGGTGCAAAGAAAACAAAGTTCTTCTTGGTAGTAGTTTCACCTTATACTTCACAAGTTCGCATTCCACTTCAAATGTCCATGCTTTTTTGGTAGATCCTTTACACGACTTTATGATATCAATCTCAAACAGCATGTATCATTTGTATGCATCACGAATATACGTCAATTGTATGCGTACTGATTGATCGTTATGTTTTTAAGTCAATAGCTGCCGTGTGTTCGAAAGTTGTTTTGTGTTTGCGTGCGTGCGCGTGCGTACCCTGCGGCAGCAATGGAAATTGCAACAAGATGATATCAAGCACGCGGACTTTTTTAGGAGAACATTATTGTATTTGCACGGCGAGATTCATGCGGATGCGCGAGCGAGCGCAGCGAGCGGAGAGCGCATCACGCATAATATGAGCCGTTATACCCCAGCGCGCTTTTTTCAAAATTGCTCGCATCCTCCAGCGAGCATAGTATAAGCCACAAACTTGGCTCTGTGCACACGAAACGAACACCCAAAGTTGTGTTCTGAGCCGCGAAAAAATTTTCATCGGACGACTTTTCATACGCTGTAGACACGAAAAACCTATTCTGAAAACAGTGTTACTTATTTTCCTTGGTATTTTTTTTTCAGGTATGTAATCAACATGTGTTCGCCCTTTCAATTTTTACCTACGACACTTTCACAGTCAAACAAAAATGTTTCCTGGGGTAATTTCATCTGTAGATTTTGCTCTTTGGGTTAATTTTTTGCCCCGACCTTGTTTTTGGGTAAAAATTGGGCATTTTTAAAAGTTCGCAGGGTTTTCACCTGGTTTTAAGTGTTCGCCCTTTCAATTTTTAGCTGGGACACTTTCACAGTTGAACAAAAATGTTTCCTAGGGTAATTTCATCCGTAGATTCTGAAAATTTAGTTTATTTTTTGCCAGGGCATTTTTTGGGTCAAAATTGTGCATTTTTTAAAGTTGGTAGCATTTTGACTGAGTATCAGTTTTTCACTCTTACAAATTTTGTCTGAGCTACGAAAAATAGGAGAAATGTTTAGTCCGTAGGAATTCAATGCGCTGATCACGGATTTTGGGTTAGTTTTTTACGTGAGCAACTCTAGATGCTGAATCGTCACGATTTCGGGCGAATCGGCCGTGGAAATCGGCGAAATCGGTCCAGGAACGAAAAACAAGAAAAGGATGTTTTCCAGGGTAATTCAATGCGCTGATCACGAATTTTGGGTTAGTTTTCTAACGTGAGCAACTCTAGATGCTGAATCGTGACGATTTCGGGCGAATCGGCCGTGGAAGTTGGCGAAATCGGTCCAGGAACGAAAAACAAGAAAAGGGTGTTTTCGCGGGTAATTCAATGCGCTGATCACGAATTTTGGGTTAGTTTTCTAACGTGAGCAACTCTACGTGCTGAATCGTGACGATTTCGGGCGAATCGGCCGTGGAAGTTGGCGAAATCGGTCCAGGAACGAAAAACAAGAAAAGGGTGTTTTCCAGGGTAATTCAATTCGCTGATCACGAATTTTGGATTAGTTTTCTTACGTGATCAACTGTAGATGCTGAATCGTGACGATTTCGGGCGAATCGGCCGTGGAAATTGGCGAAATCGGTCCAGGAACGAAAAACAAGGAAATGGTGTTTTCCAGGGTAATTCAATGCGCTGATCACGAAATTTGGGTTAGTTTTTTACGTGAGCAACTCTAGATGCTGAATCGTGACGATTTCGGGCGAATCGGTTGTGGAAGTTGGCGAAATCGGTCCAGGAACGAAAAACAAGAAAAGGGTGTTATCCAGGGTAATTCAATGCGCTGATCACGGATTTTCGGTTAGGTTTCTTATGTGAACAACTCTAGATACTAAATCGTGACGATTTCGGGCGAATCGGCCGTGGAAATTGGCGAAATCGGTCCAGGAACGAAAAACAAGAAAAGGGTGTTTTTCAGGGTAATTCAATGCACTGATCCCGGATTTTGGGTTAGTTTCTTATGTGAGCAACTCTAGATACTGAATCGTGACGATTTCGGGCGAATCGGCCGTGGAAGTTGGCGAAATCGGTCCGGAAACGAAAAACAAGAAAAGGGTGTTTCCCAAGGTAATTCAATGCGCTGATCACGGATTTTGGGTTAGTTTTTTATGTGAGCAACTCTAGATACTGAATCGTGACGATTTCGGGCGAACCGCCGTGGAAATTAGCGAAATCGGTCCAAATACAAAAAAAAACTGTGTTGTCCATGGTAATTCATTGCGCCGATCACGGCTTTTGGGTCAGTTTTCTTATGTGAGCAATTCTAGATACTGAATCGTGACGATGTCGGGCGAATCGGCCGTAGAAATAGCATAGGCGAAATCGGCCCAAAAAACGAAAAATGAAAACCCTGAGGTATCCGGGGTTTAGAAGAATGTGTGACCAACGAGATGTGAATTTGGTTCGACCTTCGGGACTTATTTAAAAGTCAGAATATTATCTAAAAATGCGGGAGACGCATATAAAAGGAGGAATATGGCTTTGTGTAAGCAGTGAGAGACTTGGCTCGACAACTCTTTTCAAGTCTCTGATGTGGTACACACGGATACAAGTACATAAAAGCCATATTTTTGCGCCGTTTATTCACTATTTCGGTTGCACATGTACTTTGTAGACAATTAAAACTTCAACATTTGCGGTATTTCGGGCATTTAGCGACCACTAAAACCACTAAAATAACGATCAGACTTCAGATCGCTGATACTGGTTTGCCCAGAACAAAGTGTATCGCAGAGGCATTAGGGAACGCAAGGTCTCCTTCTGTGGCAAAGGCAACGACTCACGGGACAGACAGTTTATCCTGCCACTTGAGTTTGGTAAAAAGGCTGAAAATCAACGGAAGACAACACCTTTTTGTCACTGATGCTGGTGTGTACACAGCGATGCGTACGTTAGCAACGATAAAACCACATGAAACAATGTTTTGCAGTCTCCCGTTTATTCGCTATTTCGGTTGCACATGTACTTTGTAGACAATTAAAACTTCAACATTTGCGGTATTTCGGGCATTTAGCGACCACTAAAACCACCAAAATAACGATCAGACTTCAGATCGCTGATACTGGTTTGCCCAGGACAAAGTGTATCGCAGAGGCATTAGGGAACGCAAGGTCTCCTTCTGTGGCAAAGGCAACGACTCACGGGACAGACAGTTTTGCCACTTGAGTTTGGTAAAAAAGGCTGAAAATCAACGGAAGACAACACCTTTTTGTCACTGATGCTGGTGTGTACACAGCGATGCGTACGTTAGCAACGATAAAACCACATGAAACAATGTTTTGCAGTCTCTGATTTTTCTGTTTTTGCACAGAATTTACAGATTGTTGATTTACAGAAGTTCTGCACAGAATTTGCACAGAATTTCGCACATGATGTGATTTCGAACTAAACTGGAAAGGACAGTTAAAAAATAATTTTAAAACTGTTTTACACTTTTCAGTAAAACAAACGCGGCGCAAAAATATAGCTTTTATGTACTTGTGTCCGTGTGTACCACATCAGAGACTTGAAAAGAGTTGTCGAGCCAAGTCTCTCACTGCTTACACAAAGCCATATGGATAATATGAGATCATTTTTAATCATAAAGGATGTGAATCCCATCATTTTCGATTCAATGTCCACGCTTTTTCGTTTTTTGTGTATTAATAAACTTTTGTTACTCGCAGTACGTTCGGGACGGATCGTTTTATAACAAACAAAAAACCCTCCCTTTCATTTACCAAAAAACATGAATCTGTTATACAAACCAATTTGGCACCTTCTTTGAATCCGACAACCGAAACAGAGCAATATACAAAAAAATCAAAGCAACCATCAAACAGTAGCATAGTGCGATTCCAAATCTATCGAAAACAAAACACAAATGATAACACGCTGAGTCCACGTCCACTTGTTATGTCACATCTCGCAGAAAAACAAAAAAAAACACTGTGTGCCTGGCTGTGTTGTGTCAAGTTTTTTCTGGTAGTGAGCCCGGGGAGAAGAGTCATGGTGCGGAAGAATGGTGGTGGGCACGGGGTGAATAATGTGGGGAGGGGGAGTGTTGGGGGGGGGAGGGGTGTGAGAGGTGGGGGTGGGGTGGTGGAGAATTAGTGGGGGGGAGAGGTATGGGGGTTGGGCGAGGAGTGGGTTGATGAGGGAGTGTGGTGTGTGGTGGGTGGGGTGGGGGTTGGTTTGGGTTGGTGGGGGGGGTGGGGAGGGGGAGAGGGAGGGGAAAGGGAGGGTAAATGAGGAAATGGAAATAAGAGGTGTGTGGGCGTGGTGAGGGGGAGGGTGTGGTGGGGGGGGTGGGTGGAAGGAGGATTGGAGAATGGGTGTGACGGTGTGTGAGAAGGTGGTTGTTTTTGTTTTCCTCTTATGTTTTAGTGGCGGTATGCGCATTTGGGCGGATAATAAGAAAAATGGCCGAATGGGTTATCGTCGCCCAGAATCAGTGGGCGCATTCAAAGTGTACCATAAGGCGTGTGCCATGGTACAACGATTGGTTTGCCTTCTTTGTATGTGTTGGGAAGCTGGCTCAACAATCTGATCGGTTTTTAGAGTCGCAGGATGCTCAAAAAACAGTTAAACAGCCATTTTTGGCCCGTGCGACAATCCGTTTACCGCAACGTTTTTTTCTAGTTTTGGTTTATTAAAACAGTATGAAAGTTCTTTGAAAGGAGTTGTTTTTTTTCAAAAGAATAACGTTTTGTTTCAGATTTTTCGGAAACGAACCGCGCATTTCAAATACAAGCGTAACTTCGACTCGACCTCTCACCGCGCGTCTGTGCTATCATTGCAATAATGCTTCTGGATTGAAAGAAAATCAACTTCACGATCCACTTCAAACAAAAAACGGTAAGTTTCTGCTCGCTTGCATAGTTTTCCCCAAAAAAACCAAAGAAAACACGGCAAAAGACAAGGAACGAACATGAGAATTCGGTTCCTTATCAAAAATTTTCGGGCGGTTTCATAAAAAACTGCTAAACGCATGTGCCGTTAATTTCGAGTTCTCGTGTGGCGGAAATTTTTTTTCTGTCAAATTGAGCGGTTATGGTTATCCACCCCCGTTCAAGCATACTATCCAAAATGCCATCTGCATTATTGTGTCATCGCTGACGACAAAATAAAAAAAAACAGTCGTCAGGATCTGTGACGTTGGCGCGACTTTTTTGTTGTTGTTTTTTTGCGGCGAACTTCTTCGTTTTGTTTTTTTCTGATCGCGGTAGTGGACCGAACTGTTTGAGTTTTGATGAACTTTTGCGATTGGACTAGCTAGACCCACTAGTTTCGAAAAGAAAATTGTTCATCCGAAAATCGGTCTTTTCTTTTACTTTTTTCTCCATCTCATTTTTCAAAGCGAAATCTCCCTCCAAGTCCGAATAGTTCGCAGTGTATCGCAGTGAATACATACAATGCATCGCATTTAAGCTGAGTGATAAATGCTGATTTGTACACAAGGTTCAGAGTGCGAAAGTTTTGACAGAAAGAAAAGTTTTGACTGCCTACGTCGAAAACGAGCAAAATGAACACGCATAAATTTGACGTTTTTCATGTCACCAAACTACCCATCTACTGAAAATGCCTCTGTCACTCCACCGTATCTCACTGGTTTGAGAAAACGTGGCTACTAAATTGGCAACTGAGATGGCTACGACGGACTACAACTATACGTACAGACAGACTCGCGTTTGTTTACTGAAGGGGCTACTACAATTGTAAAATCGCGTTTTTATGTCGTAATATAAACGCATTTTAGTAGCTATATGTACTTTTTTATAGCCAGTTCAGCAGCCAAAATAGTGGCCCCGTTTAGTCAGTGCGGTGTCATGTACAAGTACATTGTAATTTCAAGGCGAGAAAGTTGTTGTATGAAGACTACTGGAGAACAGCAGAATAACTGCTAGCATCCGGTAGTCGGGGGCCTAAGACTCTCTGAGAACCACGGTCCAATAAACTAATTATCTGAAAATGCGGGAGACGCATATAAAAGGAGGAATATGGCTTTGTGTAAGCAGTGACAGACTTGGCTCGACAACACTTTTCAAGTCTCTGATGTGGTACACACGGATACAAGTACATAATAGCTATATTTTTGCGCCGCGTTTGTGTTACTGAAAAGCGTAAAAACTTTAATTTTTTTTAAATTGTCCTCTTCAGTTTAATCTAAAATCACACCATGTGCGAAATTCTGTAAATTCTGTGCAAAAACAGAAAAATCAGAGATTGCAAAACATTGCTGCATGTAGCTTTATCGTTGTTACTAACGTACGCACCGCTGTGTACACACCAGAACCAGTGACAGAATGGTGTTGTCTGCCGTTGATTTTCACCCTTTTTACCAAACTCTTGTGGCAGGATAAACCGTCTGTCCCGTGAGTAATTGCCTTTGCCACAGATGGAAACCTTGCGTTCCGATATACCTCTGCGATACACTTTGTCCTGGGGAAAGCAGTGTCAGCGATCCAAAGTCTGATCTGATGTTTTGCCCAGACCATAAGATCTGTCTGTGGTAAAACACCTTCGGTAGTTCTGCCTGGTGTCCGTCGCACTGACGAGCCAGGGGACACCGCGGTATG
The DNA here is from genome assembly GCA_030248135.1 of Theristus sp. LFF4_11. NCBI lineage: Eukaryota > Metazoa > Nematoda > Chromadorea > Monhysterida > Xyalidae > Theristus > Theristus sp. LFF4_11. The sequence goes on from JASANC010004376.1 coordinate 17,001, forward strand.
CGTCTACCTGGCGAAACCGCAAACAGCGAACATTATGTATTGATCGTTATTTTAGTGTTTTTAGTGGTCGCTAAATGCCCGAAATACCGCAAATGTGAAAGTTTCATTTGTCTACAAAGTACGAGGGTTGCCATGTGCAACCGAATTTAATGAATAAACGGCGCAAAAATATGGCTCTTATGTACTTGTATCCGTGTGTACCACATCACAGACTTGAAAAGTGTTGTCGAGCCAAGTCTGTCACTGCTTACACAAAGCCATATTCCTCCTTTTATATGCGTCTCCCGCATTTTCAGATAATATTCTGACTTTTACATGAGCCGCGAAGGTCGGACCAAATTCACAATTCGTTGGTCACACATTCTTCTAAACCCCAGAGAACTCAGGTTTTTCATTTTTCGTTTTTGGGCCGATTTCGCCTATGCTATTTCCACGGCCGATTCGCCCGAAATCGTCACGGTTCAGTACCTAGAATTGCTCACATAAGACAACTGACCCAAAAGCCGTGATCGGCGCAATATTACCATGGACAACACAGTTTTTTTTGTATTTGGACCGATTTGAATGCTCTGAAAAAAAGCTGTTGCTTTTTTTTGAAAAAAGCTATGAAAAAAAGCGCTTTATTTTGAAAAAAGAAAAACAAAAATGCTTGTAATGCTGTTAAAAAAATGCGCTTTATCTGCAGGTGTTCCATTGTAAAGCCTACAGAATGGCGCATTTTCTTTACAGCATTAAATCGCTTCTGAGGTGCTTTGTTTTGTTTCTCAAAGCATTAGAATTGCCGTTTCTCCGGTGAAAATAACTGACCCAAAAGCCGTGATCGGCGCAATGAGTTACCCTGGACAACACAATTTTCTTGTTTTTCATTTCTGGACCGATTTCGCCAATTTCCACGGCCGATTCACCCGAAATCGTCACGATTCGGTATCTAGAATTGTTCACATAAAAAAACTAATCCAAAATCCGTGATCAGCGCATTGAATTACCCTGGAAAACACCGTTTTCTTGTTTTTCGTTTCTGGACCGATTTCGCCAATTCCACGGCCGATTCGCCCGAAATCGTCACTATTCAGCATTTAGAGTTGCTCACATAATAAAACTAAAAGCAAATTTGCGATCAGCGCATCGAAGTACCCCGCAATTCATTATTTTCTCATTTTTCCTTCATGGACCGATTTCGCCAAATTCCACGGCCGATTCGCCCGAAATCGTCACGATTCAGCATCTAGAGTTGCTCACGTAAGAAAACAAACCCAAAATCCGTGATCAGCGCATTGAATTCCAACGGACTAGACAAGTTTCCTATTTTTTGTTTTTGGACCGATTTCGCCAATTTCCACGGCCGATTCGCCCGAAATCGTCACGATTCAGTATATAGAGTGCTCACATAAGAAAACTAATTCAAAATACGTAATCAGCGCATTGAATTACCCCGGACTACACCACTTTCTCATTTTGTGTTTTTGGACCGATTTCGCCAAATTCCACGGCCGATTCGCCCGAAATCGTCACGATTCAGCATCTAGAGTTGCTCACGTAAGAAAACAAACCCAAAATCCGTGATCAGCGCATTGAATTCCAACGGACTAGACAAGTTTCCTATTTTTTGTTTTTGGACCGATTTCGCCAATTTCCACGGCCGATTCGCCCGAAATCGTCACGATTCAGTATATAGAGTGCGCACATAAGAAAACTAATTCAAAATACGTAATCAGCGCATTGAATTACCCCGGACTACACCACTTTCTCATTTTGTGTTTTTGGACCGATTTCGCCAATTTCCACGGCCGATTCGCCCGAAATCGTCACGATTCAGTATGTCGAGTTGCTCACATTAGAAAACTAACCCGAAATCCGTGATCAGCGCATTGAATTACTCCGGAATACACCACTTTCTCATTTTTTGTTTTTGAACCGATTTCGCCAATTTCCACGGCCGATTTGCCCGAAATCGTCACGACTTTGGTTATTTAACAGCTATTCCTCAGATTTTTTTAAAAATAAAGGTCAAATTCAAACTCTCCGTTGTTGGTTACCCTTAGAAACTTTTTGATTTGTCAAATAACGGTTTGTTACACGCGCAAAAATCGCAAATACACGTCAAAATAAGCATTTTTCGTAATTTTGTACAAACAAGCTAAATTTTTAGCCTTGGGAAGCATCGGAGAAAAAAATGAATGCGAAATTTGAAAATCCCAAAGATTTTTACCCTAGAAAATGTTTTTCTCATAACAGTCAGAATTTTCTTTATATCACTGAAACTGCGTACACATTTTATGACATGGTCGAAAAAAAGGGGTATAGAAGAATAAGAAACAGCGAATTCAGAATCGATGTTTTGCGCACACAGCGTGTGTAGAAGATCACCACGAAAAAATTTCTGTTGCACACAGTGTATCTGTGGATTGTCTGCCTGTGTGCCGCAGAAAAAAATCTCAGCTCCTTTTATGTTCACAGAGCGAGGCAAAGTAAGTTAGGAATTTACGCGCGAGCGACTGACGGGCCATATTATGCCTGCATCCGCTGTCCGCTCGCCGCTTCGCTCGCGAATGGGCATGATAAATCAACCTATCGAAGTGTATTTTGTTTTTACGTCAGTTTTGCTTCCGTTCAGAGTGGTTTCCGCACTCAACCCGAAACTACCCGGGCGGGTGTCAAGTCAATTTCGTGTGCTTTTCGCACTTGTTTTCGCTTGTTCCATTTCCTTTTCGTTCTAGCATCAAGCAAACAAAAAAAAGTTTTCAGAATGTTATGAATGTGTATCAGTTAGCTAGACTGGTGATCGTTTTTGAATAGTCATCTCCTTCAGTCCATTAGTTTGAAATTGAGTTTTTGCGGCGTTTCACGGTTTCGGATCTGGTCAGTTAGTAAACTTGCTTTCGGCAACGTTATTCACAAACGGCCTGGTCTGGATAAAACCGCTCGGCTAATTCTTGGAACTTCTTAGAACCATATCTCCGTATTATTAAATTATTAGAAAACGTAAATTAGATTATTACCAGTACCATCTCGTCTTCTGGTACCGGTTTACCAAAAGAATAAAAGAACCATGAACAAGTACGTCATCGTTTCAACCCGAACGGCTGGGTAAGTGAAACTGTGACTAAGACAAACCTTAATATTTTCAAATATTGCTCATTGCTGTTTGAAACACACCGAAAATAGCCGCTGAAGTGACACAGAATGACACAAAGGGAACACGTGACGTGAGTTTTACGATCTGTTGTGTTTCGACGCACAAGCCGTTGTACTACGAAACGTGGATTAACATAAAATTTTCGTCGTTAAAGCCGTCTTTGTCTGCTTTGAAAGCACCTGAGGTGCTGATACACTGCTATGTTATGTCGGTTTGTATTTGAGTTGTATCCAAAAAATACCATTACCACCATTGAACAACAAGTCCACGATGACATTTCGCGTGTCTCCCGCCATATCGTCGAAATCAGTCAAATATTTCGAAAAAAATCAAAACCCATTTCAGGTTTTCAAGACAAAAAACCCGGGAAAAAACCAACTCTTTCAGATACGACCGCCAGCAAACCGACGACTCGACGGCGACCGACGTCAGCAACAGTCTGGTACCCGTAACTGCTGCTGATGATTTCAACGAATCGCAAACGTTCGATCACGAGTTGCCGACCGAGCAGAGCCTTTTGGACACACGCGACGACACCGACGATGAGTCGTTGGATGAACTCCTAGACGAGGACAAGCACGAGAACGACGACAAAGTGGAGCCGAAAGCAAGAACAATGCAACTGCAGTCGCAAGTCTCGTTGTCGGACATTGTGCGGATGAGTCGTGCGAACTCGACGGCGCCGACACGGGAGACGTCGCCGCAGCGCACCACGTCCCTCGTGGATCGGGTGCATGCGGTGAGTTTTCTGGTTTTTATATGGCGGCGACGCGTTTCAGGATTGAACTCACTCATCATACAATAAGAACTTTTCGTAAGAACGATACGACACTCATTAGAACAACGGCTAGAACCGGGAACCGAATCATGCAGACAGATCTGGCGTTGCGATACGAATCCTTAGTGGTTCGTGTATTTTTGGTGATCTATGCATCAATTGATTTTTTTGACCAACATCAATTGACTCTTGCAGTTTCGGGAGAGGGGGGGGGGGGTGCGTTAAGTCTGCGTTGATGTATAATCTTTTGGTTTTGGTTCCGAGACTCACTGCGCGCATAGATAGGTTTCATGCATGGCACGCGGGAATTCAAAATTGGTAATGTGATTCGGGTCCCCCAAATCAGGACCGGGTCACTTGGGCCATTTTGAGTTGCCACATAAAGATTGACTGTTTTTTTTTCTACGTCTGCAAGTGCATTGAGTCGCAGCACATAAATAATTGATTATAGTATGACAAGATGAACCACCTGCTTTGGTAGCCCATGACGGCAGAAACCACCAGGACGGGTATGCTACGGATGGTAAATTAACTAACCCCCATAATGTTCTTTTTGCCGCCCAATTTTCTCAGCTGCTGCGAATCAGCCTGCCGCACGTGACGCTGCTCGTGACGTTGCTCGTGTACATTTGCGTCGGCGCGTTCACGTTTCGACGACTCGAGAAGGCGGAGGACGATCGTTTCATGCAACGCAAGTCGCTCAAGGTGACGCAACAGTACGAGCGGTTCGTCGCGACGTTGACCGACCGCTGCGCTGGCGTCGACCGGCGCAAGGTATGGAATGGCCGAGTAAACATGGCAGTTTTTTCACGGTGCAAGGAGCGCGCGAAATTTGAATGAAAAGAAAAAAGACGTTCAGAATCGTAATTGTGTGTCAAATCTGACGTGCTTATTTTAAAATTATTTAATTGTTCGTGATATTCTGTTCATTCTTTTTTCCTTACATACAAGATTGCGAATGATTTTGGGGATTCTTGAAAAAGACAGCTCCTAGTATGCGACTGATCCCGCCTTGATGGAGAATACAAGGACTGGCTTATTTATTCCGACATACTGTATATAAAGTGCCAGTCGCAAGACCGGGCACTCTGTTGTAAACACAGTGATGGTTGCACAGTCATCACACAGACACACACAAGCAGGCCACGCGCACAATGTAAAGTGCTGATGAGAAAGTGAAGAATTGTGCGAACAGGGTATCCCGCGCGCACTCGCGCTGCGTCCTAGTAAAAGAAAACTGCGCACCAAAGTGCCGAGTCAGTGGTGTTGCCGTTGCCATGCCACTTCGGTTTCCAGGGACACCACGGGGGACACCAAGGCAGATGGGGAACACCAAACATGAACACACTTCGGTCACCATTTTTGGCGTGCACACACTGACATAATATCTTTTATTTTGGTCCCGCGTCTCAATGCGCGCATAGATTGGTAAGCAGTCTCATGCAGGACGCGGGAATTCAAAAATTCCCAAAGGGATCCGAGTTACCTAAATAAGGCCGGGGGTCACTTTAGCTAATCTGAATTATCACATGAAGATTGGAACTACCTAGTTTCCTTTCTCTTCCACAACCGCATTGAGTCGAAGGTATAAAAGAAAGGATAATATTGTGGATTTCTTCAAACGTGTCCGGACTAAAATGACGTTATTTGCTTTAAAACGCCCGTTTGTCAAAGTACAGGCACTAAAATGTCAGTTTGGTGTGACTGATTAGACATTCACCATAATTGTTTACGGGAAGAAATCGGCTAAACGGAAAGTCTGGTTTGCTGTGAACAGCAAGCGCATGTTTGGCGGCACATGACGTCATTTCAGTGGGACACGTTTAAAAAATAGGTCATACTGTGTATACGAATCGAAGACGGTTGCAGGTGCACTCACTTCTGGCGCAACTCTCGCAAGCACACGAGCCGTCTCCACTCGCGTACGACGATCGATCGCGCCCGCTGAATCTGACGCACGAATCGCACTATCGCTGGAATCTACTGGAGTCGGCGCTCTACGCGATGTCGCTGCTGTCGACGGCCGGTTGGTTTAGAGGCGAAACATTGGGCGCGGTGGAGTGGGTTTCAGACATTGGCTCAAATCTTGTCAATTCCGTTTAGTTCTGTATTGATTTGCGCCACTCAATAGCTTCGAGAGAACATTAGTTTTCAAACCGTTCAATTCCATCGCACCGTAGTTCTTCGTGTGAAGGGGTGGTTAACCGAATTACTGTAAGTCACAGTGCTTGTGCATGGCACTAGCGAACGGATGTTATGAATGATGAGCATTGCAACGGTGATTTTTCACGGTGCCCTCTACAGTCGAACTCTAAATCATAGGTCATCAGCTGATTGGTTGGTGATCACGTGCATGCATGTTTTCTGTGAAAGCCATTGCGCCACCAACCAATCAGCTGATTGCCCAAAATTTAGGGTTCGACCGTAGAATGCGGTGTATTTATTTGAATCAATGAAAGTGTGTCAGTTCGTGTTTTGCGTCAGGCTACGTTGAACGCCAGGCAGTCACCTTTTGGGGTCAGGTGATCTCGGTGCTGTACGGTTTGTTCGGCATCCCGCTGACTGTGCTCGTCGCCGCAAACATCGGCCGTTTTTTGTCTGATTCGGTTCTGGTCGCTTATAATTGGGTTCGATTGTTTCGGTGTTTTGTTTTGCATCTCCAGAAATTTGCAGTAAAAGACGGAGGTAGTAAAACAACCCACAAAGATACGCAAACCGGTGCCTGTACCACCAGTCACTTGGTGCCAGTTCTTCAACTTTTTTGGTTATTGTTGTTGTTCATTCCACCTTTTTTTGCTGACGCGAACGCTGATGCACACAAAGCGCCGTTTGAGTGATTTGGATTTCTCACTCGAAAACTCGAGTTTTTCAAACTCGAAAATGTTTCATGTTTCACTTGATTTCCTGTGTGAACTTTTTCCAGACGAAAGACCACTTTTGCTGTACCACCACGGCAGATGACCGAAGCTCTGAAAACGACTCAGAAACGAATGATGATGAAGCTGGGGTAGCTTTTTGGGGGTTTCTGAAAAGATTTCCGCTTTAATTTTGCTTTTTTTGGTAAATTTTGACACATTTTTCAGCGAAACTCTTCCTCCAAGCACCCCTACCGATCAACATCCTCTATATCAAAACAGCGAAATCGTCGTCGCAAGAGCACCTTGACCGGTACAATAAGACGTAAACTGTCGAGAGTCCACGTTCCCAAAGTGCACATCAGAAAAAAATCCAACGCGGCATCGTCTTCCGTCGGTGGCTCTGACGATAGTGGGTTACTTTTTTAATTCCCACAATTTTTCAAATCTGGCACACTGATTGGTTAATTTGGTTAGTTTCACGTCCTAAGGAAAAGCCCCACAGCAGAACGAAACCTGTAAAACGGCAGCACACGTCGAAGTGCCTACCGTAACCTAATTTTGAATTCCGTGAAACATTTTCCCCTCCCCGTGTGCAAAAGCATTGAGTACCGGAACTAAAATAAAAGATAATACATACAAAACGGTCAACAACACGTTCTGTGGAGTTTTGAGTTCGGTGGTTTCCAGTGACTCGTTCTTGAACCGAGAAACTACTGCATTTTTTTTGTTTCAGATGAGCAAACGGTTGAACTGCCACTGTGGAGCGTCTGCATGTGCCTGGTGCTGCTGATGTTGTCTGGTGGCCTGTTGTATCAGTTGCTGGAGCCGTCGTGTAAACTGATCGAAGCGGTTTTCGTGTCTTTCAATCTGATCGCCAGCATGTCCAGTCCGGACGTGTACGGTGGAACTGCACGTTTTTCTGAAGACCATTCCTTCGACAAACGACAAATTATTGTGGTCACTATGGGCAGTTTGGTTTGGACCAAGGAAAAGAAACTGAAAACTATCTATAACTGGAAAAGTAATCACGATCCCAGAGACGAAGAACACCAATACGATTTTTGTGATGGCCGTTCTGGCCATACCCACTATGTTCAACACATTTTTTTCTACATGATCTGTCGTCGAATGAAAACGAGTAGATCGACAAAACAATACATAAAAATGCACTAAACTTGCAAAAAAGTGACCACAGTGACCACGGATCTTTTTTGAACCTTTTTTATTCTTTTACCGTATTACCCCCAATAAACCCCCATGGGAGAATAATACGTCAGCGACTTTTGGGGATGGGGTTTATTGATGGGGGGGGGTTATTTGCAAAAAATTCTAGGGGTGGGGGTTTGTTGAAAAATAGTAAAAATACCTTGCATGGCAGGCAAGAAAGTCACAGAAACTTCTACTTTTCACAGAGATTTCCTTTTGTAACAGCCTTTTGTAATAAAATTACCATTAACTCATCCCTTTGGGGCCTTTGGTAGCACAATTTCACCAATGCATTCCGGCCACTGAATTCGCTGGGTATCTGTTTCAAACAGGTTTCCAATTAACCCCCATGGGGGATTATTTGTGGGGGGGATTATTCGGAAACTGATCGGGGGGGGGGGTGGGGGTTTATTGGTGGGGGGTTTAATGGGAGTAATACGGTACTATCCATGATCTTTTTTCAGCGTTGTTGTAATCACGTTTCTGACGAACACACATGTCCGACTTGACTTTCTTCTGTTCCGTTTTGCAGCTCTCAATCACGCTCCGGCATCTTGTTCGTGTTCGTTTGGTCCGTGCTGGGCATCTCGATTCTGACCATGTCCGCAGATCTGGCCGTGTCTCGTACGCGTTTCCCTGTCTGAAAAGAAGCTTATTCGCCCCGGTATCGCACGGTTTCTTTGCGGCATCACCATTTTTCTTGTGTACAGAATTGACGCGACTATTCCAAATGATCCACTACGCGGGACGCAAGATGAAGGAGAAACGAAAACTGCTGCCGGCTGACGACCTGCGCGCGTTGTTGTTCTCGATCGAGAGCGTCAGACAGTTGGACCCGACCAAGTACCCGATCACCGCCGCCGATGTGCTCGAGGTGAAACCGTGACCGAATAAAACTGTGGTCACTGTGGTCACTGTGGTCACTGTGGTCACTGTGGTCACTGTGGTCACTGTGGTCACTTTGGTCACTTTGGTCACTTTGGTCACTGTGGTCACTGTGGTCACTGTGGTCACTGTGGTCACTGTGGTCACTGTGGTCACTGTGGTCACTGTGGTCACTGTGGTCACTGTGGTCACTGTGGTCACTGTGGTCACTGTGGTCACTGTGGTCACTGTGGTCACTGTGGTCACTGTGGTCACTGTGGTCACTGTGGTCACTGTGGTCACTGTGGTCACTGTGGTCACTGTCACAGTCAAAGTAGTCCCCGCAGTCATTGTAGTCACTGTCACTGTAGTCAGAGTAGGCCCCACCACAATCACTGCAGTCACTACATCACTGAAATCACTGCAGCTATTGTTGTCCGTTTTTGTCACTGTACGGTCGAACT
>JASANC010004381.1:0-18891 GCA_030248135.1 Theristus sp. LFF4_11
CCAAACTTCGGGTGACGTCGAACAGATATCTGGAATTGTTGGTACAGTGTGTTCGATTGACCTGTCACATGTCTTCGCAGAATGCAGAAGAGCATATTCAAATCACAGGTGAGAAAGAATGAATCGTAATGGGTTTGAGTCTATCTCGAAAGCCCCATTTGTAGCCAAATATATTTTTTTGTAACTCTGGTACTGCTCGTTTCTTCTTTCGCGTGACAGGTTCAAAAGTGAGAGGGTTCAACGAACATACCGTTATGACAATAGTGTGTATTTTTCAATTTTATATGTACGTACAGCAACTGTGATTGCGGCCATGCACGAAACTATTGAATTTTAGCAAAATTAACGGAATCAAATTGAGTTGAACTGGAATTTTTGTTTTCAAAAAAAGTTTCCAGTGCGACAAACCTTTTCTGCGTCATACTTCTTCTCGCGCAACAGCAAGCGCGTCAGTAGACCGTTCTGGTAGAGATTCAGGAATACGACGGCCAATATGGTGCTCATGAGGAATGTGGCCACCGGAATCCAGCGGCCGATAACAACAATCGGCTGGAGTTCAACATTGGCGCTGGTGTCGTTGTTGTCGACGCTGACCGTTTGATCCCCATCAACTGGCCGAATCGCTCGAGTTGGTCCGTTTTTCGGCTGATCACAGTGTTCTTCTGGCGTTTATAATTCCAGCGAGTCAAAAAGTGCACAGCGCTGAGGCAGACGACCAGAAGCAGCCAGGAGTCGAGTAAATTGTGAACACGGTGGTGAAACTGGAAATAAAAACAGTGCGCTCTTTGTCTCTCTGCTGTGAAGAGCAACAGTTCAATGAGTGAGTTGGCATTGGCGATAGTCAGAATTTCTACATTGTTTCATTCATGCGCCACGACAGATCGCCCGAAGGCAGTGACAACCCCGCGAGTTCAGGCGTTACCACCAAGGCGCACGAACGCTGATACCTAAAATGCGACGCGAATCGCCGCTGGTCGCGATCGAGAATCGCTCGGAAGGCGAGCGCACAGATGGATCCCTCCGACAGGGGTATCGTGTATTGGTAGAGGCGCTGACGCTCCGGCGTGTAGTACGCACAGACGGAGGCCTTGCGGAGATTTGGCGAACGTTTCACTTTTTGATTTTTTGGTGCAATTAAATGAACACCACGGTATACCTCTTATTAACCCCCTTAGGGGGGATATACATCTGCGGCTTTTTGGGGGGGGGGGTTTTTTCTTCAGGCGATTCTGGGGGGGGGGGGTTTTTTTTGGGGGGCGTTTTTTTGGGGGGGTTTTGGAAACAATTTTTAGGAGGGGCCAAATTGGAAAATATAACCTTCCGGCACGAAGGAAGTCGTAAAAACATTTCTATTCTACATATAAATTTCCTTTTACAACAGCCCTTTGTTATGGAATTAGCCTTTAACTCATCATTTGGGGCCCTTTGGTGGCCCATTTTCCCTCTCTCCATGCAACCAGTCAATGTGCTCGGTGGGTATGTGTATCCAACTTGCATTAATCACCCTGCGGGGGGGTTTATTTTTGGGGGATTATGCGGGACGGTGTGTAGGGAGTGGGGGGTTTATTTTTTGGGGGGGGGTTTAATTTTGGGGGGGGGGGGGTTAATAGAGGTAATACGGTATGGGTTTTTGTATATTTGGCTCCACAGAGCAATCGCGCTTTGCTTTGCGGTGGGGACGAAATGGACACGCAAAGCAATGTAAGCACCACTCCACTGAGCAGAGAACGATCGTCAAAAACAACAACGGCCACACAGACCACGTCAACAGCGTCGCCAGTTTTCAGCGCGTCCAACAGCTGCGTCCACGGTGACCGACCAGTGCGCGTTAGATTGTTCGCGCCTGCCGTGGACGCAAGTGACACCAACGAGCACGAGACGTTTGCGGAGCGACAGAGCACGCCCAGCTGCTCGGGGCGCATGCCCGGCTGCGGACAACGCGCGCTGCGCGACTGCGCGTTTGGCACGTAGTTTCGAGAAAATGGCACAGCTTATAGGGCAGCACAGTTCATCTGTGGATTATATATGGACAACTGTACGTGTGTGCAAACAACCAATCAGCTAGTTGTACATTTTATCCAGATGGACTGTAGATTAGGTATTGAAAAAGCAAAGTTGTAGTTTTTTGGCCAATGCGACCAGCAAAGTCATGTTGTTCAATACTGAGAGTACCACATCAGCTCACTGAACGTTTTTTTCAACATTTTGCTGAGCTACCACCGGTGTTACCTCAATCGTTTGCACTTTCAGGTAAACGAAATGTTGAAAACTTGTTGAGTAACTTAAAATTCTGATTTGAAATCAGCGCAGCACGGTGACAAACGGAAACTGCACTACTCCTCAATTTGTCTGAAACCAGACACGTCAGAGGGTTTTTTCACTTCAATTCGCTTTTCTCGAAACTCGTCCCAGATTTGAGTAGATGGCGCATGGCTGAGAGAACGGCACCCAAGGAACGAAGCCGATTCGCAGCGAAGTCACGGCTTCCGCGGTGGTGTTCGCACGTTCGGACATGTTCAGTTCAACAGGAACCGACGTTCTGTGAGAGTTCTGTACCAGTGCACAAAAACATTGCTTGTAAAAAATGTTTATGTTTGTTCATGAATATCACCGTCACAACAAACAAAAAACATCATTAAAACTCGCATATTTATGTTAGCTTCTACGAAGGTACGTGGTATGAAAACTGAAACCAACAAACACACACAATGTACGCGCTCATGTACAACGCATTTGCAAATCATACACGGCGGCAAAACGGGAAATTGCAATCACGGATCGCTGAGCAAACACCAATCGTCAGGACAAAAACAAAACGGTGTTATTTGACCGGGTTCAAATGTTCAAACACATTTCTGTGGAGAGACTTTTCAGCTTTTTTAGCGACTGGGAAAATATTGCAGATCTAGAAAAGAAATTCCAATGTCGCAATAATGTGAAACCGAAGAGAGGGAGATTGACTTGACTTGTGTATGGATAAAAACAAGACAGAGAAAGCAATCAAACAAAAAAAAACAAAACAAACACAGATGAGTAAACAAACAGAACGAAATGAACCGAACGCTCAATTCAGTCGTCGACATTATACACGTATTTCACGATCTTAATATTCTCAGCCTCCTTCTTTTTTGGCGCGTACTCCGGGCCGAGGTAGTCGCCATAGGCGTGTATATCGAACTCGTCGTCGACCGGCTGCAGATGCTGACAGCCGATGTCCCTCTTCGGTCCCTTCGTCTGATTCGACATGTTCTTCATGTTCGCCTTGCGATGCCAGATCTCCTGCAGTAGACGCGAACGCGACTGATCCATCGCCGCGTAGTAGACACGATTGAAGAACGACAGTTTCGACGCGAGTCGGCCGATTTGCGCGGCCGCTGATGAGGACTCCTCGTCGCCGCCGCCGCCCTCCGTCAAGAGGCGCAGTGCCTCCGGGTCGTCCTGTGTCCGGGGTGTAGTTGTACAGTGGGCAGGGCCCATTCATACTGACGCATGTGTGCGTATACGGCACGTGGGGATGTGTGACAATGCGTCACAAGACGGATGGATATGCAACAACACGAGACCGGGCGTCACAGTGTGTTGTGCATACAAGACGTCTGTATGGACGGTAGTTTTGTAATACACACCAGGCATGACACTGTGACGTGACGTGACGCGTGCGTGCGTCAGTATGAACTGGCCTTAATAAAACAACAGTGTGTTTGTTGAAATCAGTCCCGTTTTTTCTCGCAAAATGTACAGAGCTAGATCATGGCTCATCTGTCATCATGATTTATCAAAACGAAGCTACCAGAGAATCTGCCAGCGGTTTTTTTTTGAAGCACCACCTGAATATCGCGAAAGTGCATATGGATGGCGTTCTCAATGTAGGCGTAGGAGAGCTCGATGTTGGCGTTCAACACGTGCTGGAACATGCCGATGAAGGTCATACAGAAGATCAGCAGCACCGTGTGCGGCAGCAGCGTCCACTGTGGCGCCGACTTTGGCGCTGACGGCGAGATGTCGCCGAGGCCTGTGAAAGGTGCCAACGAAATTTGAATTGATTTGATTTGAATTGTTGCATTGCACTCTATTCAACCTTTTTTTCGCTGAGTTCCCTTGGTTTGCTGGCCTGGAAACTGGACTTCTGTCGCGGAAAAAACTACCGCGAGAAAAAGTGCGCGTTATCTCACAGTTTCAATTGAGCTCTCACTGTTGAGCGCACATGCTGCAATGTTTTGACTTCAAGCTGCGCTGTGTGTTCTGTGTTGCATTTCTCTCAACATGTTTCATTCTGTTGTATTCTGTTGTTTTTCCATGTGTTGGTATCTTGACATAAAACGTACTTTCTCAATAAATAACCGCAACAACTTCCTTGTGTGACTAACAGTAGTGTGTCTATTATAAATGCGATTACTCAACAATGATACTGTCGGTGCACACTGAAAAATGACCAGCACAAACACACAAGCACACACACAACATAGCTGCCTGTGTGTTTGCGACATTACGTTATCATTATGACATTACATTATGATTGAATGTAAATGGAAATCACGTGCTGGTGTTTTTTTTTAAATTTTAAAAAATCACGTGTGTTTAAGCAGCATGCGACACCTATGTACGGACGAACTCTAAATTATAGGCAATCAGCTGATTGGTTGGTGATCCCGTGATGCACGCTATCTGTGCACGGCAGACTCTACACCTCCACACAGCAATGCCTGCACAGAATGCGTACATCACGTGATCACCAACCAATCAGCTGATTGCCTATAATTTAGAGGTCACACAGTGTGAATTTGTCCGCCGTATTTACCAATGGTCAAAAAGCTGGTGACAAAGTAATAGTTTGCGTCGAAGTACGTCCAGTTCGGCTCGATCAACATCGTGACACCGGAGCAGAACGCTAAACTAAGCACCGACATCACGATGCCCAGGTAGACCGGAAATGTGGCCAACGTTTTCCTGGGATCAGAAAACCGCTGTTGTGTGTGAAAACATGAAAGGCAGCGGCGCGCATCAGAATGGAAGTGATAAACGGGTGTGTTTCTTTGGCTGTTGTTGATAAATGTCACAAATTTTCATCGGATAAAATGAAACTGTTTGAGAAGTCAGGATGAAAATAAAAAAATTACAAGAAAAATGAAAAGTAAAGTGCCACAGTCTGGTGAGCCGAAACTATTTCCATGAATGATGTATACCCTGCAGACAGCAACTGCAAGCGTGCACCGAACCTGAGCAGCTCCACATTTTCACTGCGCTCCTTCTCCTTGCGAATCGAGGCGGCCATCAGCGGGAACTGCCGCAGCAGCTGCACCACACGCCACCAGCACCAGTAGATGCCTGTCGCACAGCCAATCAGCGTTTTATTGTCGTTTTTTGTTGTTGTGCAATGTTACAAAAGATTCGGTGGGCTTGATACAACTTTTATTTCTGAAAGAATGTATAAAATAGAACACCGAAACGTTCGTACAAAAAAAGCTGAGAACCAAAGTATTCTCTCTTTTCAAAAATGCCACTCACAATGCGCGCGCTTAAATAGAAACTCAGTGCGTCGCGCTTGACTCGAAAATTCAAAATTGGTAAAAGTGTCCTGAGTTCTTGAGATTTTCCAAGTTCGACAATTTATAGTTTCCGCATCAAGCTACGCATGAAAGTAGTCAAGTGCTGAACGCGCAGAGTCACAGAGCAAAAGAACAGATAATACAGTGGCGGCCAAAAGTGTTGGAACGCTGCGCGCATGTTT
Source organism: Theristus sp. LFF4_11 (assembly GCA_030248135.1). Taxonomy (NCBI): domain Eukaryota; kingdom Metazoa; phylum Nematoda; class Chromadorea; order Monhysterida; family Xyalidae; genus Theristus; species Theristus sp. LFF4_11. Next base: position 5,729 of record JASANC010004381.1, read on the forward strand.
GCGCGTGTGTATCACCAGCCTTACAAACGCTATTATAAGAATCCCATGCTAATTTTTTTTTGTTTTTGTGATTACTGAGTGTATCTAGTACACTATCCTCAGGGTTTTTTCGCTGAAGCATACATTTATTTGACAGATACCGAACATTACAACACACCTCCATTTGGCAGTAAAACTGTTTCAAAATTACTTGTCAAGAAAATATAGCGGAATAAACAATACAACCCGACTGGAACCCGAAACATGAACGCAATACACGTCTGTTAGATAATTCAAACACAAAGAAACGCTAATACTTCGTAGAATAGTTTTCTTGCCAATGATTTTGAATCAGTTTTACTGTCAGTCATATGCAATGGAGGCGTGTTATAATGTTCGGTATTTGGTAAATAAATGTATGCTTCAGTGAAAAAACCTGCGATTCATGTACTAGATACACTCAGTAGTCTAAAAAACTAAAAAATTAGCATGGGATTCTTTTATAGCGTTTGTACGGCTGATGCAGCACACGCGCAATACATCGCATACACGCACACACGCGCGCAGCGTTCCAACACTTTTGGCCGCCACTGTAGTTCAGTTGCAAAAAAAGAACAAAAAAGGTTCCAGTCTGAAGATGTTGCACTTTCGTTTTACACCTGATTTTAGTTGAAACTTCAGAAAGACACGGACACGCACGCAAAATAATCAAAAAACTTGACGCATGTGCCATGGCAGGGCAGCGCCGTTTGTCACAGTGTTCAGACCGGTGAGACCCAAAAGAGAGAGAGCATTGCTCAAGTGGAAAGTGCACGGTCCTCAGAGCAGGCAGCGTTTACCATCGAAGACGACGAGGCCAAGATCGGCGGTCATGGCCAACATCAGCGGAATCCCAATGAACGAGTACATCATGGTCACCCAGCGGCCCGCCTCCGTCAACGGGTATAGGCGGCCCCCGAAACCTGCAAACAATGAAAAACATCGCAATCGGAGTGGGGGAGTATTCTTTTAGCTCCATTCATCAGTTTTCATCTTTGCGGACGGACTAAAACAAAACAAATAACACAAAATTAACGAATCGTTCACTAAAAATTGAGTTGCATTTGCATATTGAGTTTTCAGTACTCGAGATTTCTTTGCTCAAACTCGAAAGGAGACGAGGCCGTGTTCAACTATAATCTTTTCTTTCAGTTTTGCCACTCAATGCGTTTGCAGAGGTCGAATAAAAATCAGTTTCATGCTTGGTGCAGCAATTCAAAATGGCCCTGTGCTGACTCAACCGTATCTCAAGAACACAGGACTTTGAATACACGCGTCAAGTATGGAACTGCTCAGCTCAGATCTCAATGCGCGCATTGAGTAGCAGAACCAAAATAATAAAAGGTATACGGTCAAACACCGTGAAATATAAGCAATTTTTGTTTCACATTCTAGCATCCGAGTCTGTCATACGTTGACTGGGTGCTGATCGAGCTGAACGCACCAATCAGTGATGAGTCAAAAAAACGTCAAAAATCGAAAAAGGTAGCAAAAATCAGTCGGATTGCTTCGGATTTACAGCACAACGAACAAAGAAGCGAGCAGCATGTGTGGTGTTCAACAACACAATAAAACAACAACACCGCACCAATACTGTTGTAGAGTGAACAGCAGAAGAACATGCTGTTCTGGAACGTCCACCGAGGCCCCTGCATCACCGGCGGCGACGTGTCGATGTTCACCTCGTCTTCATACGCCTCGATCAACATGCGAATGCGCAACTCACGAGACTGCAAGTGACGTCGCAAAAGTCAAACAAAACGCGACCACTTCACGGTCATGTCAGAGGCGTTATACGTTTGTTCCGTATAAGAAAAGTCGAACGCTAAATCACAGCCTGTCAAGTAATTGTGGTCGGTGATGAGCACGACAGACTCCGCCCGCACAGCGATGATGCCTACACAGAACGGATGCATCACGTAATCACCAACCAATCGGCTGACTGCCAAATAATAACTGTAGCGTTCAACTGTGCACATGCGCACATAACGGTTCTTTCACGTGTCTGCACTTTGACACTGACCGGATAAACGTGACACACGGATGTGCTCCAAAAATGAACAGCGCACCAGTCAATCACACAGTTGGGCAGAGATCAGCGAGCGAGCCGATTGGAAAGGTTTATTGACAAAAACGCTGTGGTCTCACCACGGAGTTGTTGAACGACGGCATACGGTTGCTGCCTTGACCGTCGTTTTGAAACGCCGCTATCAAATCCTTCATTGCCTCCGAGCGGTTGCGTTGCCTGTCCAGCTTCTCATTGTACTCTCCCAGTCGGTTTTGATAGTCCGTTTCAGCTGCAAAAAAAGTAGATGATTATAATTTGGCGTTTGAGCGTTTCAATTTTTAATATAATATGCCAGGTGCAAATCGCATGTGCCAGATTGCTTTCGTTACAACAACACGAATTGTGTTGTGTCTCTGTGTGCACCAGTTTTCTACATGTGCGGCATAGAAATTCCAATTCCATTGGTCTTGGTCGAATGATTTATTACATCTCGTACTGTTTGAATCTGTCATAATATAACAGCGATTTTTGCTGCGCGTATATTCAGCAACAGAAATAAAGACTGAAGTCGATGAGGGTGAGAGTCCAATGAATAACAAAAAAAACAAAAAAACATCAAACAAACACAAACAAACATTCGACGATCCTGTACAGCCAGGCGCCGACGACTGAGATGAAGATGACCAACAGAATCCACACGGTCATCTTGATCATGCCGAGGTCGCCCGCCTTGATCCAGCATTTTCGAAAGAAACTTTTCTTCGCTCTCACCGGCTGCAACGGCGGCGCGTCCGCTTCTAAAGCGCCGTTCATCAAGGCGTCTTCTTTGGACGCCATTCTGCCGCAAACAAAACACAATTGTTGCTTTTTTCGGCCACTTATACCGCGAGTTTTTTTTTCAATGAAAACAAGTGAAACAACATAAAATTCAATCGATTGATCAATCAAGCAATCAATCAATCGCGAACAAACAAACTAAAAAAATACGAAGCAGGCAGATTTTCGATCCCTCATAAGTAAAATGTCCAGCAGAAACACGGATGGATTATCAAGCATTCATCAACCAACAACGATTTCAACTACAGCTAATCAGAATAGGCAAACACATTCCATATATTTCAGAAGTATGGCGTGAATATTGTGAAATGAATGACGGATTCAAAAAACGAAACAGGAGAACAACAGTATTTGGTGAAAAAACCTCAAAACAACCGGAATGTCAAACGTGACTGAAAACCGTTCAGCACTTCAGTTCCACACACACAATGTTAAAGAGGCAGGGCTTTTAAAAGTAACTGAGAAGCGAAAATCAAAACCAACAACGCTGCAAAGAGCAGAAACTGTCTGTTGTGTTGTTCACCTCATAGAGCAACAGTAAATGTAAAACCAACCGAGTTTGCAGTCATCTATCTGCGTTGTGTGGTGGCCGGCCTACGTTGCACACCATTTTTTGCGGCAAACAAAAAGTCAGCTACAAAGTTTTAAGCGTGCTTCTTCGTTCCCAACTTCATCGCGCCTTGAGGGGCGTCCATCACAACAGTGCGCTGAATAATTCACATTTTACACAAGCCGAAAAGTGTCGAAGCCGCGTTTGAACGCAGCAAGATGCTGCGCTTCATTTTGGTGTGCTGTCTCGTGTGTGTTGTAATGTCGCCTCAGATTTCTGTTGCGATTTTGCGTATATTCCTCTGTGCGTGCCGCTGACATTCAGAGCTGAACGTCGCACACTGCTGAAAGCGCAAAGTTCGGATGCATTTCATTATTTTTTTCGAACTTACAGGATGATTTGGGTCGCGCGGGGTCGCGGCTGGGGTCGGGCTGGGGTCGGGCGGGGTCGGGCTGGGCGTCGGGCGGGCGTCGCCGGGGTCGCGGCGGCTCGCGGCGGCAGGAGTTGCCGGAGAGCGCCCTGATTTTTTTTAATTTAATTTATTTAACAATCCTACGTGTGAGTGACTCAACCCGACCCGACAGCTCCCATGTGAATGACTACAGGGTGTTTCAGAAGTAATGGGTAGGTGTTTGACGCGTTATTTCTCGACTTGTGTTAACCCATATTGAATGAAATTTTAGTCAGTTGATAAAGAAAGTTCACCTTAGATTTGTGCAAAATTTAAGAAAAATTCATTCACCTGCCCGCGAATGACATAGCAAAACACAAAAAAACATTGATTTCAGCACGCAACTGGGGGTTTGGCACCGGGTTAAACATTACCTTGTATGCGGCCGAATCGTGTTGCATGAATGAATACGAGATCTTTTTTAATCCGATTTGTTTGTTGTAGTTTTTTTATATTTGCCGGTTTTTGGAACGTGGTAGATCTTTTTTATGCTAGAGAAGGCGGTTTTGGCTGTGACTGATAGGTGCAAGCGATGCATTGAGGCTCACTTTGAGCAATTTGATTGAGTTGACACTGTTGCCGTTGTTGTTGATGTTTGCTGTTATCGCCATACACATTTCGAAGTTTTCTTTTGAATGCTGTCCTTTGTTGACCGGTGGTATCGCGTGATCTGGTATTTTCTGGTCCATTTTTGAAACTTTTGTTTTCCTCTGTCATTCGTGCGCAGGTGAATAAATTTCTTTGAAATTTAGCACAAATCTTAGTTGAGCCTTCCTGAACAATATTTCATTCAATAGGGTTCAACACAACTCGAGAAATAACGCGTCAAACACCTACCCACTACTTCTGAAACACCCTGTAGAGACGAACCCGAGTTACCTGGCAAGGCAGGAATGAATGAGAATGATGGGTCGTTTCAATCTTCACGCCATAGCTTGGCGACGTAATTTGTTTTGGCAATAAATCTGAAAATGGAATTTGCAGCGCATTTGATTTTCTTGATCTGCGTGCTTATTATTAAATAAAACAAAAATTGCATGGGTGCTGCTCTGCTAAAAACAGAGCGTGCTAAAAACTAAGCCTAAGCCTAAGCCAGGCCGCGATCGTCCCGGACCGCGATCGTCCCGGGCCGCGATCGTCCCGGGCCGCGATCGTCCCAGGCCGCGATCGTCCCAGGCCGCGATCGTCCCAGGCCGCGATCGTCCCAGGCCGCGATCGTCCCAGGCCGCGATCATCCCAGGCCGCGATCATCCCAGGCCGCGATCGTCCAGGCCGCGATCGTTCAGGCCGCGATCGTCCAGGCCGCGATCTTTCAGGCCGCGATACTTCGGCCGCGATGCTTCGGCCGCGATCTAATGGGCCGCGATCTAACGCACGCCCGAGAAAAGCCGTGGAGCTGTCAGGTGACACACATGACTCACCCATTGGTGTTCTGTTTCTCCAATAACGAATGAAAAGCTAACACGTCAGAAGTTTCTGTATTTATGTTGACTTTTAGAGGTATTCAATAGTATTCATCTGCTAGGTAAGTTCGAAAAAAATAATGAAATGCATCCGAACTTTGCGCTTTCAGCAGTGTGCGACGTTCTAGCTCTGTTAATGTCAGCGGCACGCACAGAGGAATATACGCAAAATCGCAACAGAAATCTGAGGCGACATTACAACACACACGAGACAGCACACCAAAATGAAGCGCAGCATCTTGCTGCGTTCAAACGCGGCTTCGACACTTTTCGGCTTGTGTAAAATGTGAATTATTCAGCGCACTGTTGTGATGGACGCCCCTCAAGGCGCGATGAAGTTGGGAACGAAGAAGCACGCTTAAAACTTTGTAGCTGACTTTTTGTTTGCCGCAAAAAATGGTGTGCAACGTAGGCCGGCCACCACACAACGCAGATAGATGACTGCAAACTCGGTTGGTTTTACATTTACTGTTGCTCTATGAGGTGAACAACACAACAGACAGTTTCTGCTCTTTGCAGCGTTGTTGGTTTTGATTTTCGCTTCTCAGTTACTTTTAAAAGCCCTGCCTCTTTAACATTGTGTGTGTGGAACTGAAGTGCTGAACGGTTTTCAGTCACGTTTGACATTCCGGTTGTTTTGAGGTTTTTTCACCAAATACTGTTGTTCTCCTGTTTCGTTTTTTGAATCCGTCATTCATTTCACAATATTCACGCCATACTTCTGAAATATATGGAATGTGTTTGCCTATTCTGATTAGCTGTAGTTGAAATCGTTGTTGGTTGATGAATGCTTGATAATCCATCCGTGTTTCTGCTGGACATTTTACTTATGAGGGATCGAAAATCTGCCTGCTTCGTATTTTTTTAGTTTGTTTGTTCGCGATTGATTGATTGCTTGATTGATCAATCGATTGAATTTTATGTTGTTTCACTTGTTTTCATTGAAAAAAAAACTCGCGGTATAAGTGGCCGAAAAAAGCAACAATTGTGTTTTGTTTGCGGCAGAATGGCGTCCAAAGAAGACGCCTTGATGAACGGCGCTTTAGAAGCGGACGCGCCGCCGTTGCAGCCGGTGAGAGCGAAGAAAAGTTTCTTTCGAAAATGCTGGATCAAGGCGGGCGACCTCGGCATGATCAAGATGACCGTGTGGATTCTGTTGGTCATCTTCATCTCAGTCGTCGGCGCCTGGCTGTACAGGATCGTCGAATGTTTGTTTGTGTTTGTTTGATGTTTTTTTGTTTTTTTTGTTATTCATTGGACTCTCACCCTCATCGACTTCAGTCTTTATTTCTGTTGCTGAATATACGCGCAGCAAAAATCGCTGTTATATTATGACAGATTCAAACAGTACGAGATGTAATAAATCATTCGACCAAGACCAATGGAATTGGAATTTCTATGCCGCACATGTAGAAAACTGGTGCACACAGAGACACAACACAATTCGTGTTGTTGTAACGAAAGCAATCTGGCACATGCGATTTGCACCTGGCATATTATATTAAAAATTGAAACGCTCAAACGCCAAATTATAATCATCTACTTTTTTTGCAGCTGAAACGGACTATCAAAACCGACTGGGAGAGTACAATGAGAAGCTGGACAGGCAACGCAACCGCTCGGAGGCAATGAAGGATTTGATAGCGGCGTTTCAAAACGACGGTCAAGGCAGCAACCGTATGCCGTCGTTCAACAACTCCGTGGTGAGACCACAGCGTTTTTGTCAATAAACCTTTCCAATCGGCTCGCTCGCTGATCTCTGCCCAACTGTGTGATTGACTGGTGCGCTGTTCATTTTTGGAGCACATCCGTGTGTCACGTTTATCCGGTCAGTGTCAAAGTGCAGACACGTGAAAGAGCCGTTATGTGCGCATGTGCACAGTTGAACGCTACAGTTATTTGGCAGTCAGCCGATTGGTTGGTGATTACGTGATGCATCCGTTCTGTGTAGGCATCACCGCTGTGCGGGCGGAGTCTGTCGTGCTCATCACCGACCACAATTACTTGACAGGCTGTGATTTAGCGTTCGACTTTTCTTATGCGGAACAAACGTATAACGCCTCTGACATGACCGTGAAGTGGTCGCGTTTTGTTTGACTTTTGCGACGTCACTTGCAGTCTCGTGAGTTGCGCATTCGCATGTTGATCGAGGCGTATGAAGACGAGGTGAACATCGACACGTCGCCGCCGGTGATGCAGGGGCCTCGGTGGACGTTCCAGAACAGCATGTTCTTCTGCTGTTCACTCTACAACAGTATTGGTGCGGTGTTGTTGTTTTATTGTGTTGTTGAACACCACACATGCTGCTCGCTTCTTTGTTCGTTGTGCTGTAAATCCGAAGCAATCCGACTGATTTTTGCTACCTTTTTCGATTTTTGACGTTTTTTTGACTCATCACTGATTGGTGCGTTCAGCTCGATCAGCACCCAGTCAACGTATGACAGACTCGGATGCTAGAATGTGAAACAAAAATTGCTTATATTTCACGGTGTTTGACCGTATACCTTTTATTATTTTGGTTCTGCTACTCAATGCGCGCATTGAGATCTGAGCTGAGCAGTTCCATACTTGACGCGTGTATTCAAAGTCCTGTGTTCTTGAGATACGGTTGAGTCAGCACAGGGCCATTTTGAATTGCTGCACCAAGCATGAAACTGATTTTTATTCGACCTCTGCAAACGCATTGAGTGGCAAAACTGAAAGAAAAGATTATAGTTGAACACGGCCTCGTCTCCTTTCGAGTTTGAGCAAAGAAATCTCGAGTACTGAAAACTCAATATGCAAATGCAACTCAATTTTTAGTGAACGATTCGTTAATTTTGTGTTATTTGTTTTGTTTTAGTCCGTCCGCAAAGATGAAAACTGATGAATGGAGCTAAAAGAATACTCCCCCACTCCGATTGCGATGTTTTTCATTGTTTGCAGGTTTCGGGGGCCGCCTATACCCGTTGACGGAGGCGGGCCGCTGGGTGACCATGATGTACTCGTTCATTGGGATTCCGCTGATGTTGGCCATGACCGCCGATCTTGGCCTCGTCGTCTTCGATGGTATACGCTGCCTGCTCTGAGGACCGTGCACTTTCCACTTAAGCAATGCTCTCTCTCTTTTGGGTCTCACCGGTCTGAACACTGTGACAAACGGCGCTGCCCTGCCATGGCACATGCGTCAAGGTTTTTTGATTATTTTGCGTGCGTGTCCGTGTCTTTCTGAAGTTTCAACTAAAATCAGGTGTAAAACGAAAGTGCAACATCTTCAGACTGGAACCTTTTTTGTTCTTTTTTTGCAACTGAACTACAGTGGCGGCCAAAAGTGTTGGAACGCTGCGCGCGTGTGTGCGTGTATGCGATGTATTGCGCGTGTGCTGCATCAGCCGTACAAACGCTATAAAAGAATCCCATGCTAATTTTTTAGTTTTTTAGACTACTGAGTGTATCTAGTACATGAATCGCAGGTTTTTTCACTGAAGCATACATTTATTTACCAAATACCGAACATTATAACACGCCTCCATTGCATATGACTGACAGTAAAACTGATTCAAAATCATTGGCAAGAAAACTATTCTACGAAGTATTAGCGTTTCTTTGTGTTTGAATTATCTAACAGACGTGTATTGCGTTCATGTTTCGGGTTCCAGTCGGGTTGTATTGTTTATTCCGCTATATTTTCTTGACAAATAATTTTGAAACAGTTTTACTGCCAAATGGAGGTGTGTTGTAATGTTCGGTATCTGTCAAATAAATGTATGCTTTAGCGAAAAAACCCTGCGGATAGTGTACTAGATACACTCAGTAATCACAAAAACAAAAAAAATTAGCATGGGATTCTTATAATAGCGTTTGTAAGGCTGATGATACACACGCGCAAACATGCGCGCAGCGTTCCAACACTTTTGGCCGCCACTGTATTATCTGTTCTTTTGCTCTGTGACTCTGCGCGTTCAGCACTTGACTACTTTCATGCGTAGCTTGATGCGGAAACTATAAATTGTCGAACTTGGAAAATCTCAAGAACTCAGGACACTTTTACCAATTTTGAATTTTCGAGTCAAGCGCGACGCACTGAGTTTCTATTTAAGCGCGCGCATTGTGAGTGGCATTTTTGAAAAGAGAGAATACTTTGGTTCTCAGCTTTTTTTGTACGAACGTTTCGGTGTTCTATTTTATACATTCTTTCAGAAATAGAAGTTGTATCAAGCCCACCGAATCTTTTGTAACATTGCACAACAACAAAAAACGACAATAAAACGCTGATTGGCCGTGCGACAGGCATCTACTGGTGCTGGTGGCGTGTGGTGCAGCTGCTGCGGCAGTTCCCGCTGATGGCCGCCTCGATTCGCAAGGAGAAGGAGCGCAGTGAAAATGTGGAGCTGCTCAGGTTCGGTGCACGCTTGCAGTTGCTGTCTGCAGGGTATACATCATTCATGGAAATAGTTTCGGCTCACCAGACTGTGGCACTTTACTTTTCATTTTTCTTGTAATTTTTTTTATTTTCATCCTGACTTCTCAAACAGTTTCATTTTATCCGATGAAAATTTGTGACATTTATCAACAACAGCCAAAGAAACACACCCGTTTATCACTTCCATTCTGATGCGCGCCGCTGCCTTTCATGTTTTCACACACAACAGCGGTTTTCTGATCCCAGGAAAACGTTGGCCACATTTCCGGTCTACCTGGGCATCGTGATGTCGGTGCTTAGTTTAGCGTTCTGCTCCGGTGTCACGATGTTGATCGAGCCGAACTGGACGTACTTCGACGCAAACTATTACTTTGTCACCAGCTTTTTGACCATTGGTAAATACGGCGGACAAATTCACACTGTGTGACCTCTAAATTATAGGCAATCAGCTGATTGGTTGGTGATCACGTGATGTACGCATTCTGTGCAGGCATTGCTGTGTGGAGGTGTAGAGTCTGCCGTGCACAGATAGCGTGCATCACGGGATCACCAACCAATCAGCTGATTGCCTATAATTTAGAGTTCGTCCGTACATAGGTGTCGCATGCTGCTTAAACACACGTGATTTTTTAAAATTTAAAAAAAACACCAGCACGTGATTTCCATTTACATTCAATCATAATGTAATGTCATAATGATAACGTAATGTCGCAAACACACAGGCAGCTATGTTGTGTGTGTGCTTGTGTGTTTGTGCTGGTCATTTTTCAGTGTGCACCGACAGTATCATTGTTGAGTAATCGCATTTATAATAGACACACTACTGTTAGTCACACAAGGAAGTTGTTGCGGTTATTTATTGAGAAAGTACGTTTTATGTCAAGATACCAACACATGGAAAAACAACAGAATACAACAGAATGAAACATGTTGAGAGAAATGGAACACAGAACACACAGCGCAGCTTGAAGTCAAAACATTGCAGCATGTGCGCTCAACAGTGAGAGCTCAATTGAAACTGTGAGATAACGCGCACTTTTTCTCGCGGTAGTTTTTTCCGCGACAGAAGTCCAGTTTCCAGGCCAGCAAACCAAGGGAACTCAGCGAAAAAAAGGTTGAATAGAGTGCAATGCAACAATTCAAATCAAATCAATTCAAATTTCGTTGGCACCTTTCACAGGCCTCGGCGACATCTCGCCGTCAGCGCCAAAGTCGGCGCCACAGTGGACGCTGCTGCCGCACACGGTGCTGCTGATCTTCTGTATGACCTTCATCGGCATGTTCCAGCACGTGTTGAACGCCAACATCGAGCTCTCCTACGCCTACATTGAGAACGCCATCCATATGCACTTTCGCGATATTCAGGTGGTGCTTCAAAAAAAAAAACCGCTGGCAGATTCTCTGGTAGCTTCGTTTTGATAAATCATGATGACAGATGAGCCATGATCTAGCTCTGTACATTTTGCGAGAAAAAACGGGACTGATTTCAACAAACACACTGTTGTTTTATTAAGGCCAGTTCATACTGACGCACGCACGCGTCACGTCACGTCACAGTGTCATGCCTGGTGTGTATTACAAAACTACCGTCCATACAGACGTCTTGTATGCACAACACACTGTGACGCCCGGTCTCGTGTTGTTGCATATCCATCCGTCTTGTGACGCATTGTCACACATCCCCACGTGCCGTATACGCACACATGCGTCAGTATGAATGGGCCCTGCCCACTGTACAACTACACCCCGGACACAGGACGACCCGGAGGCACTGCGCCTCTTGACGGAGGGCGGCGGCGGCGACGAGGAGTCCTCATCAGCGGCCGCGCAAATCGAGCCGACTCGCGTCGAAACTGTCGTTCTTCAATCGTGTCTACTACGCGGCGATGGATCAGTCGCGTTCGCGTCTACTGCAGGAGATCTGGCATCGCAAGGCGAACATGAAGAACATGTCGAATCAGACGAAGGGACCGAAGGGGACATCGGCTGTCAGCATCTGCAGCCGGTCGACGACGAGTTCGATATACACGCCTATGGCGACTACCTCGGCCCGGAGTACGCGCCAAAAAAGAAGGAGGCTGAGAATATTAAGATCGTGAAATACGTGTATAATGTCGACGACTGAATTAGCGTTCGGTTCATTTCGTTCTGTTTGTTTACTCATCTGTGTTTGTTTTGTTTTTTTTTGTTTGATTGCTTTCTCTGTCTTGTTTTTATCCATACACAAGTCAAGTCAATCTCCCTCTCTTCGGTTTCACATTATTGCGACATTGGAATTTCTTTTCTAGATCTGCAATATTTTACCAGTCGCTAAAAAAGCTGAAAAGTCTCTCCACAGAAATGTGTTTGAACATTTGAACCCGGTCAAATAACACCGTTTTGTTTTTGTCCTGACGATTGGTGTTTGCTCAGCGATCCGTGATTGCAATTTCCCGTTTTTGCCGCCGTGTGCGATTTGCAAATGCGTTGTACATGAGCGCGTACATTGTGTGTGTTTGTTGGTTTCAGTTTTCATACCACGTACCTTCGTAGAAGCTAACATAAATATGCGAGTTTTAATGATGTTTTTTGTTTGTTGTGACGGTGATATTCATGAACAAACATAAACATTTTTTACAAGCAATGTTTTTGTGCACTGGTACAGAACTCTCACAGAACGTCGGTTCCTGTTGAACTGAACATGTCCGAACGTGCGAACACCACCGCGGAAGCCGTGACTTCGCTGCGAATCGGCTTCGTTCCTTGGGTGCCGTTCTCTCAGCCATGCGCCATCTACTCAAATCTGGGACGAGTTTCGAGAAAAGCGAATTGAAGTGAAAAAAAACCACTCTGACGTGTCTGGTTTCAGACAAATTGAGGAGTAGTGCAGTTTCCGTTTGTCACCGTGCTGCGCTGATTTCAAATCAGAATTTTAAGTTACTCAACAAGTTTTCAACATTTCGTTTACCTGAAAGTGCAAACGATTGAGGTAACACCGGTGGTAGCTCAGCAAAATGTTGAAAAAAACGTTCAGTGAGCTGATGTGGTACTCTCAGTATTGAACAACATGACTTTGCTGGTCGCATTGGCCAAAAAACTACAACTTTGCTTTTTCAATACCTAATCTACAGTCCATCTGGATAAAATGTACAACTAGCTGATTTAATGTTTGTACACACGTACAGTTGTCCATATATACAATCCACAGATGAACTGTGCTGCCCTATAAGCTGTGCCATTTTCTCGAAACTACGTGCCAAACGCGCAGTCGCGCAGCGCGCGTTGTCCGCAGCCGGGCATGCGCCCCGAGCAGCTGGGCGTGCTCTGTCGCTCCGCAAACGTCTCGTGCTCGTTGGTGTCACTGGCGTCCACGGCAGGCGCGAACAATCTAACGCGCACTGGTCGGTCACCGTAGACGCAGCTGTTGGACGCGCTGAAAACTGGCGACGCTGTTG